>OY757012.1:49253861-49293154 GCA_963580285.1 Lucinisca nassula | reverse complement strand
TGTACTGATTAACCAGGAAAGTGTGGTTAGGTAAACTCACCGACGCAATTTGACTACAATTTTGTTGACAGTGCCATTAAATACAAAACCAGACAAACAAACTGTGTGTATCACTATAGATTTCGGCCCCCGCCTATCGGGGCTTGAAGAAATAGATGGGCTGCATGATACTTCCACACAGAGCTGAAACCAACCCGCACACGAGTACTGGTAAACAGCTTAGAGGATCTAAGCCTGCCCAGACAAAGCGGTGCGAGTCGGCCCGTCAGTGCTTAAAAAACCTATTGGTTCCATTGGGCGACAGGGCTTGAGATGTCATTTCATCTCATTGTCGGATAAAAGTCCCACAAAATTGGAAGCGACGTCTCCAAAATGACCGTTACAGTGTTGACAGTGTTAAACCTCAAAACAAACAAAACAAATCCGACTATAGATTATATATTCCAGGCGCTGGTTGTGGTGTTATTACGGTACTTACAAACGTCAGTGCAGAGTGCTTATGAAGAAGGGGATATCGAGGGCACAGGGAGGGGTTTCTGCATCCCGAATGTTTGTCCCGCGGGATGCTGCCCCGGAGATCCTGATAAGTACGTCAGAGCGGGAGGTAAGATTTCGAGTCAGATTTTGGTAACATTAAATAAAATGGAATCTGCTACAGCAAAGACTCAGCGCACATACGTCAACGTGCATGCTTGGTGCGTAGTTGTGCCATGGCGGGGCGCTGTCCCACAAACACATGGATACGAAACCTCTGGGAAACGACATATCCGGAACTATAGTTGATTGAAATTTAGACTCCTGGGGCCAGTTGTTCAAAACTAACGACGTCGTTAGTTAACGTATCGTTGAAACTTTGATCATTGAATATGGCAAATATGCTGAAATTTTTGCTGAAAAAAATGTGAGCAGCTTTTGCGATCCATGCAAAAGCTGCTCACATTTTTTCAGCAAAAATACCAAAATTTTCGATATTTTTCTTGCTAGAACAGTTAACAATTTGACCACTAACGAGCTCGTTAAGCTAACGATGCTTTGAACAACTGGCCCCTGGTTTACCCTGTCATTAATCAAGCTAATCGAACGTTACTATAACGTCAGACGTAACTCTGCCGTTAGTCAGAGTCAGCTGAAAACGGCGTTGCATAAGAAACAAAGCGCTGTTGGAACTGGAAATGAGTACATATTATCCCCATATACACGTTTTACATGCTATGGACAGGATTTGTTAGAAACCTGCGTTCACTATGTTCACTACATAACTTGCGAGGCGGACCGTCCATGCTAATAAACCCTATTGGTTTCATTGGGCGACAGGGCTTGAGATGTCATTTCATCTCAATGTCGGGTAAAAGTCCCACAAAATTGGAAGCAACGTCTCCAAAATGACCTTTACAGTGTTGACGGGGACGTTAAACCTCAAATCAGCCAACCATCACTACATAACTGGTAATTATACAGAGGATCTAACACGAATGGTAATTTCATACGAAATTTATAAAACGAGCCTTCGGCGAGTTTCGTAAATTTCGTATGAAATGATCACGAGTGTAAGATTCTGTTTATCACATGACGATTTTAAGTCGGATTTTATCGTCGAAGAAGTTCGAAAGAAAACATAAGGCTGTCACGGACGGCGTCAGGACGTTACGCTCCGGAAATCATGTGATATTACACGTGTGGTCATGTATAGAGAATACCAGGTTGGTGTCTTTTGATATCAAGTTTATCAGGCTCAGCTTCGAGAACGCTTGTAGAAACGCGAGGCTTGCCGAGCGATTCTACATGCGTTCTTGAAGCTGAGCCTGATAAACTTGATATCAAATGACACGAATCTGGCATTCTGTTTATCAGTTTATCCCCTTGTACACTCTTAAATTAGCAATTTATGGTCAGTCTTCTGGGCGTCCAAGCATTCTGGTGGCCGATATATTTAGTATCAGCTGTCCATGTTTTTCATATGATATTTTTTTGCCATTTTTTCCAGTAACAATAACATTTTTGTCATTTTCCAGTATAGCGGTTCATTCATTAAAGTGCAATGTCACCTTGACGTGATCTGAGATAGCATATCTTTATCAGCTCAATGCGTTATAATGCAATATATACAGGGGGGGGGGGGGGGGGGTAACTGATAAAATTTAATGACGTGACGTTATCCACTGATTAATAGCGACGTTTTATGATAAATAGAGAAGCTTAAACGTGTGTTCATTTCATATGATATGAAAAGAGCCTTCGGCGAATTTCATATTAAATTACCACGAGTGCACGATTCTGGTTATCATATACCCACTTTAAATTGGATTTTATCGCCTTTGAATTTGACAATTATTCCACAAAAACATGTTTTGTTGACATGGACATCTTCTTGACGTTACTTAATCCCGGCAAGGTGTTGTTACACCTGTGGTCATACGATTTTTATTACACGACGTTATCAACTGCTTATCAACGACGTCATATGATAAATAGAGGTTATTATATGGTAAAGGTGTGCCTCTAAGTCATATTGGCACCGGTATGTCATATTGGCCCGAGGGCTTTAGCCCGAGGGCCAATATGACTTCCGGTGCCAATATGACTTAGAGGCACACCTTCATCATATCATAACCTCTTTATTACATCATTTATATAGCATAGTTATATTGCAACGTGAAGAAATGAAGGCAAAGAGAATATTTACTTTTTAAAGGTTGAGGCCGGGAACGTTTCATCGAGTGGGTTGAGGATATATTTTCGGTATCCGCCGAAAAAAAAACGAAATTCCTTTTCAATTATACAATTGATTAGTAGGCCTACACTAACCATGCTCACGGTAATACAGTAACATAGTAGTGCGCAGCAAATTACGTCACAAGTGACGTCGCAACTGTTAACAAAACAAAAACAAATCGCCATTTTAAATACAGAATTTCTGCAGTTCAAAGAATGCTTTTTAAGGTATTTTACAGAATGTTTTGTGCTTATTTGAAGGCCATTTTAATTTTAAAGGCTCTTAGTGTCATTCATCAAGCTGCTGCATAATCGATTCCGTGTGTAGCAGTCGGTCGCCCTGGTTGTTTATGTTAAAATACAAGACAATTTATGGGGACATTTTTTCCTCCCACAGATTTCTTCCGCACAATTTCCAGCTCCTCATAAGTGAAGGGATCTGTTCGGTTAAGGTTGTTGGCAAGAACTTATTGTTTCAAATGTTGGGACATCCCTGCTGTGCTTGAAAGCAACGTCCTTCACAATGCTTCACAATCGTGTGTGAACTTTTTTTAAAAAGTATTTTGTTTTTCATTTTTCATGCTTGCCACGAAATATCAGACTTTTCTCAAAATCTAGTGTTATCACTGTCTTCTATCGCTCTGTTTAGGTCCAGAAGTCGGGTTGACATTGCTGCAAGTGATTTTTCTGCGGCCATTTTGAAGCTTATGGAGTACGGCATTAACGTTCTGTTGCTATAGTAACAGAGTGGAGCAGTGCCAATATGGAAAGGCAGTGCCAAAAATCCATATTATATGGATTTTTGGCCCCGTCACGTGACTGTGCCATCGAAATAGCGAAAAAATGAGCCTGTAGTGAAAGATTCTAATGTAATTTTCCTATGGTAGGTATGTAATAAAGCCAGTTAACAGCAGAATGTCCATTTATGGTCATTATTCTACATATAGATGTTACCTATACATTCAAGTCACTATTATATCTAAAATTCATGTAATAAAGAGCAACGATATAAATATTTCTAGTAGTTTCGTCGATCGAGGATTAATTGATGATCAGTCACCTGAAAATAGAGAATACCAGGTTCGTGTCTTTTGATATCAAGTTTATCAGACAAGGCTTCGAGAACGCTTGTAGAATCGCGAGGCTTGCCGAGCGATTCTACATGCGTTCTCGAAGCCGAGCCTGATAAACTTGATATCAAATGACACGAATCTGGTATTGTATTTATCAGTTTATCCCTTTGTACACTCTTAAATTAACAATTTACGATCAGTTATTGATGGTCCTCAGTGCGCCCCAGCATTCTAGCGGTCGATATATTTTAGTATCAGCTGACCATATTTTCCTATGATATTTTTTTTCTAGTAATTTTTCCATTTTTTCACAGTAAAAATGACATTTTTGTCATTTTTCCAGTGGTCCGGTTCATTCATAAAAGTGCAATGTCACATTTACGTGATAAAGCTCACCTGTCCTGAGATAGTATATCTTTATCAGTTCAGTGCGTTACAATGCAATATATAGAGGGGGTAACTGATAAATGCCGATGCTGTTCCAGTACGAGTCATTACGAAAACACGCCTATAGAAATACATTGTTAACTTTACGCCGAAAATACGAAAATTTTAAGCTGAAAAATTGTGATAGTTTTATTATTTCTGCTCAAAATATAGATTGTTTGTACTCGTTAGAACCGCCTCGTCGAGATGGTTTTAACGAGAACACACAATCTATATTTTAGAGCAGAAAGAAGGAAAATAAGGTTTACCCCTATAAACCCCAGTTTTACTATATAAAAGTGGTGCTCAAGGGGGTCAAAATTATATAGGCGTGTTTAAATCCCCAAGGCGTCAAAAACAAAACCATCCGATTCCTACCAACTCTTATATGTATGCAGAGACGCCGGCCTCGGTAGCTCAGTCGGATGAGTGTCTGATTGGTGATCAAGAGGACGCGGGTTCGATACGTGCCGGGGTCGGCAGCATTCTTTCGTGGAGATTGATCGTGATATCTTTTCTACGGCCATTCTCTCCCTTCTGCTGATTCAAGAAGGGCAGTTGTCAGTTTCTGGCGAAAGAATGTGCACACTTACGTATAAGCCTGCCTAGGAAAGTGTGAATAGGTAAACTAATCCGGCTCAAAAATGACCTAAAATAGTGTTGACTGGGTCGTTAAACTCCGATACAAACAAACAAACAAACAAACAAATACATATGTATGCAGATAAAAGTTTGAAGAGCGGACAGGAATGTGGAATGTTAAAAGGTAACAAAACAGAATGTCCCATAAAGCTCGCCATATCACATGGCACAATCGATTTGGGATCTTCTAACCGAATTTCGAAATCTTGACTTCGCCATAAGCTTCTTTTTTCAGCTTTACAGGCTAGCAGAGGCGAAGAACTACCATCTACGGAAGAAACGGAAGACAGTTTAATAGAACAACCCCAATCAGGGGACACGGGAGAGAGTTTCTTCGGTCAAGCCCAGGAGGGTATGGACAAAATGGAACAAGTTCAAGACTTTGGAGATGGGGGTGGTGGAGGAGGAGGGGGAGAGAGTCAAGGCGGGGAAGGCAAACGTAAAGACAAAAATAAAAGTAACAAAAAGGACAAATCTAAAAAAGACAAATCACGGTCAAAATCGAAAAAGGACAGGTCAAAGTCAAAGTCAAAAAAGGACAAGGCTAAGTCTAAGTCGGCAAAGAAATCTAAAAAGCCGAAAGGACAGAAATCGCCAAAGGCGGGAAAAGTGAAGAAACCAGCAAAACCAAAGAAAATGAGGTCCCCGAAGCGTCGGGGAGGAGGTGGTCGAAAACTGGGCGGACGGAAACGATAACATTTATCTAGTGCTTAACTACTATCCTGCTGATCAAGGATTCATCCTACCTTTGCAAACAGTGTGGATCCGGATCAGATATGGCCATCTGATCTTGATCTTCACTGTTTGCTATCCATTTGGTGAATTTAAAGGAATAAATTACATCAAGTAATTTCAATTTGATTGGTTGATTGACAGATATGGATATGGCAAAATATAATCATTTTGCAGGACCATCACGCGAACCCGCCTATAAACGTTTCAACCCCGCTTAAACATCACTTTTATATAGTAGAACTAGGTATTACAGGGGTATACATTATTTTTATTTCTGTTCAAAAACATAGACTGTGGGTACTTGTTAGAACCGCCTTGCTGAGGTGGTTCTAACAAGTACCCAATATCTATGTTTGGAGCAGAAATATGAAAAATATCAAAATTTTAATTGGAAAATTTCATTTCTCCATATATTTGAATAGGCGTGCTTTCGTAACGTGTTGTTAGTAGGAACAGATTCACCTCTGCCATAATCGACTTACCCAAACAGTAATGCAGTAAAATTAGAAGTGTATGAAGTTGGCTTGGAGTCTGGAGTATGGAGTTTGAAATTCGATTTTTTCCGTAGTAGTAAAGTATAGTAAATATTTGTGAATGTTAGGCAAAATCGATATTCCGAGCCGCGAATCCCAAGCCAATTTCACACACTCTAACTTGGCTTGGAGGCAAAATCGATATTCCAAGCCGCGAATCCCAAGCCAATTTCACACACTCTAACTTGGCTTGGAATATCGATTTTGCCTAACATTCGCTAGTATTTTTCTATACTTTACTACTACGGAATAAATCGAATTCCAAACTTCATACTCCAGATTCCAAGCCAACTTCATACACTTGTAAAATTAAGCTATTAAGACCACCTAAATTAAGACTATAACGTGTATTTAGAAGGTTTCAGTTTTTCTTTCTTTGTGTTCATAGACCCGGTGTCTCTGAATGAGAGACCTTTGGTTTAAAGACAAATGCTACGAATTCGCAATTTTTGTATGATCATCAAAAATGAAAGTTATGCCAGAGCCAACATTTTACCGTTCGTGGGTAAGGAAATGGTTGAAATTTGTGGAACAGATATTGTTTCTGGTTCGTTTCATTATTTAACATGTTCAGCTTGGCTATAAACTTCACGAAAACAGTAACATTGCATCTTTTGGAAATTTTAATTTTTCGGCATATACCCAAGATCAGATCAACCTAAATGGTTACAGACTTTTTTAAACGATTTGCTGTAATGCATAGTATGGCCAGCTACTATTTACAAGTAAAATCCAAGTTATCTGTCAATGATTCACCATCTTTTCATAGAATTTATATGTATTTTTACCATGTATTTCATCTGGGGGTAGGGGAACGGTTTGTTTAATAAAACAGAAAGTAGCACGGTGACCCCTAGTTTTCTTTTAATTTTCTATTCTCTGATAACATCCCCTAGAGAAAAAAACTTATTTTATGAAAATTTCAATGTAGCATTTTTCTGTATGGTCCAAAATAATGCTGACAATGAATAATTTTTAAAGATATTTTGGTTGATGACAAAATTTGTTTAGCAAATAAATTTTCTGAGCTTGAAAAATTGGCTAAATTTAGGCAGCAGTACTTATGAATATATCATTCTGACTGAAATTAATGTTTAAAAGCTAGGCAAAAGTCATTTTTGACTTGCTATTTACTAACATGGTAGTTTTCTGATATTTCTGGGAAAACAGTTTGGGGTGGTTTCCTTCTTGTTCAGATTACTTAAGATTCAGCACGGTGACATATGGTTTTTATTTCATATGTGGTGAGCCAGTATATGATACTGAACATATTCAGACTCTTAAACAGTTTTCAATGTAGGAAGTATTTCGTAGCATATGCCCTTAAACAATATTTATTTGAAGCAGATATCAAATTACAATCACACATAAGACATGGTAAATAGGATCTGACCGTCAGCTAAGGAGCTTATAAGTGTCACCTCCCAAGCACAAGCATAACTGAATGGACTGACTGAAAAACTGAAAATAAATATAAATAAACATACATTAACGAACGGACGAACGAACAAGAGAGAAGAACATAGAGAGAGAGAGAGAGAGAGAGAGAGAGAGAGAGAGAGAGAGAGAGAGAGAGAGAGAGAGAGAGAGAGAGAAAGAGAGAGAGAGAGAGTGACTGACCTGACTACATGTACTTGCATATCTGCTTGTGATTGAAATTACACAATTATGAACGATTTGTGACTGTTTATCAGCCAGGATCTGTAAGTTTCAAATAAATCTTCCAGACTTGACAATAAAGTTTTGTACTTGCAAAAACAGTGCTTCGTTTTGGTGGGGTGATAAGGTTGATTTCCCATACAAAAGATGAGAGACCTTTGAGCCTGTTGAACAGTTCAAAAGGCGGTCTTAATATAGGAATGTTTCTGTAATATAATTTGAGCCATGACAGATGAGCGTGTGTCTTTGAACCTGTATGCACTGTGAAGACAGAAGTCAGGCTCACGGCACGTCTTGTTCGTCTGATGTCGGCTTCGGTGGCTTAATCGGGTGCGCGTTCAACAGGTGATCAGGCGATCTCAGATTCCAACCTCGCCGGGTCTACCAGCATTCTTTCGTGAAGACAGGTCAGAAATAGAGATTATTATATACCCAGAATATGTCCCGTTTACTTTGTACAGAAGTTACCGGTCAATATTTTTCCATATTGCCCGTAGTCAAGTTCATATTGCCCGGAGATAAGCAGTCTCGTGCATAACAGGACTACTTTCAAATTTCTCAGTTTTGAATCTTAAAAATTAGCAGTCATCTTGTCGTGCGAATCGATTGACAGAACGTAAAAGAAAAGAAATATCGGCTGTGACAAATAACATGAAGCGCATTTTATGCTAGCAAATATGACCTACCTGCAATCTGTTTAGATTTTCAATACTTTCTCCTAAGAAATCAGGAGTATTTTGAAAGAAATACAACCGACGCTTCGGAAAAAATGGCGTCCTATGTTGGGAAACGTCAATGTTTTTAATGACGTCACATCCACCAACGTTAACGTCATCTTCACTTTGGCGCCATTGGGCGTGGTTTTTCAACGTGTAGGGAGACACTTAACGACCTTCATTATTTTCCATTTCAAACCACTTAAAGATGTATAATCTGATTTTACGTTCAGAAATTCATACCAGGCAATCCTGAATTCTAGCCGACATTTGAAATTTTGGGTATATAATAAAAAGGTTATTGACTTTATATTGTTAAATATTCGGCACTCGTTCATATGGCGAAGACGCACTCGCAAGCTCGTGCGTCCTTCGCCATATGAACTCGTGCCGAATATTTAACAATATAAAGTCAATAACCTATAAATACCAGGTGAGTGTCTTTTGATATCAAGTTTATCAGGCAAGGCTTCGAGAATGCTTGTAGAATCGCGAGGCTTGCCGAACTTGTAATCAAATGACACGAATCTGGTATTCTATTTATCAGTTTATCCCCTTCTGCACCCTAGCAATTTACGATCAATTATTGATGGTCCTCAGTGCGTCCCAGCATTCTGGCGGTCGATATATTTAGTATCAGCTGAATATAATTTTCCTATAATATTTGTTTAGCTCACCAGAGCCGAAGGCTCCGGGGGGGGAGGGGGGGGGGGGGGGGCTTATAGGATAGGCAGTTGCCCGTCGTCGTCGTCTGTGTCTGCGTCTGCGTCGTCTGGCGTCAACACTTTCAAACGACATCTCCTCTGAAACCACTGGGCCGATTCAGCCCAAATTTCATCTGTAGCATCCTTGGGCTGGGGGATTGAAAGTTTGTGTTTTTTTTATGAAATTCGGCTCATTAGTTTGGTTGCTATGACAACTTAGAGTTTCCATAGACTTATAATGGGGAAAATAGAAAAATGGCATTTACTGCCAAGCCTCTGCAGATATTTTGACAAAACTGTCATAGAAATGTTCCATAGGCAATCTACTATCTGCCGTATAATTTAAGGCCTTATATTCATTTTTATTGGTTGCCATGGAAACCAAAATGCAAAAAATAGACAATAAATACCTAAAAAATAATCTCCTCAGAAACCATATGCTCTAGGAGGCTGAGACTTTATGAAAATATTCATCATGTTTGCCTTTACAGGTTTTGTGTTTTTTATGAAATTTGGCATTTTAGATTTGTTGCTATGGCAACTTAGAGTTTCCATTGACTTATAATGGGGAAAACTGAAGAATGGCATTTACTGCCAAGTCATTGCAGATATTTTGACAAAACTTACATAAACATGTTCCTTGAGTAAACCTCTCTCATCCATATGCTTTTATGTCAACCTGGGGGTCCCCTAGGTTGTGCCGGGGCCATGCCCCGCCCCCTCCACTTCATAAAATGCCTTATATCTCAGAAACCTAACAGATTCCAACCCATAAACCATATATATTCTTGTTCCTTATGATAAGATGCATTAAGTGACACCAACCTGGGGATCCCCTGGGATGTGCCGGGGACATGCCCTGCCCATTCTATTTCATAAAAACGCCATTTATCTCAGAAACTATTCAGATACCGACCACTAAACTATATATATTCTTGTTCCTTATGCTAAGATGCATTAAGTGACACCAACTTGGGGGTCCCCCGGGATGTGCCGGGGACACGCCCCACCCCCTCCACTTCATAAAATGCCATTTATCTCAGAAACCATTGAGATCCCCACCCCTAAACCATATATATTCTTGTTCCTTATGATAAGATGGACTCAGTGACACCAACTTGGGGGTCCCCCGGGATGTGGCGGGGCCATGCCCCACTTCCTCCACTTCATAAAAGGCCCAATATCCCAGTAACCTTACAGATCCCCACCCCTAAACCATATAAATTCTTGTTCCTTATGATAAGTCGCATTCAGTGATACCAACCTAAGGGTTTCCCGGGCCGCACGGGGACTGGTGCCCCACAACTCCACTTCATAAAAGGTGATATGTCTCGGAAACCATTCAGATCCCCACCCCAAAACCATATATATTCTTGTTTCTTATGATAAGACACACTCATTGAAACCACCCTGGGGGTCCCCTGGGATGTGCCCGGGCCATGCCCAACCCCCTCCACTTCGTAAAAGGCTCAATATCTCAGAAACCATTTAGAACCCCCACCCCTATTCCTGTTCCTTATGAGGAGACACATTCAGTGATACCAACCTAGGGGTTTCTGGGGGTGTGCTGGGGCTATGCCCCACCCTTCCACTTCATAAAATGCCATATATCTCAGAAATTGTTCAGACCCCCACCCCTAAAATGTGTATATTTGTGTTCCCTATAATAAGACTCATTCACTCACATCAACATGGGGTCTCTATGTGCTAGGGCAACATGCTGATGCCATGGCCCACTCCTCGTCTTCATAAAAGGCCATATATCTCAGACACCATTAAGATCCCCACCTCATAATCATATATATTCTTGTTTCTTATGATTAGAAACATTCAGTCACACCAACTTGGTGGTCCACAGGGGCCATTCTCATTTCATAAGAGGGCCTCATATCTTGGAAACTGTTCATATCCCCACCCCTAAACAATATATGTTGTTGTGTCCTTGTTATAAGACACATTCAGCGACAACAATGTTGGCTTTCCTGGGGTCTGCCAGGGCCATGCTCCAACCCCTCCGCAGCTTAAAAGGCCTTATATCTCAGGAACAGTACAAATCCCAACCCCTAAACCATATTTATTCTTGTGCCTTATGATAAGATGGATTCAGTGATACCAGCCTCGGCTCTGTTGGGTCCATGTCTCATCCCGCCTCCTCATAAAAGGCCTAATATTTCAGATACAGAGTCCACATGGGTGCTCATTTGGAAATGGGGGTTTGTTTGGGAGACTTTATAATCAATAAATTAAAACCTGAAACCATACATGGCTGCCAGTGGACCGTACCCGCATGAGCTCTGGTGAGCATTGTGGCCCATGGGCCTCTTGTTTCAAGTAATCTTTTCATTTTTTCCAGAAAAATACTTTTTTGTCATTTTTCCAGTAGTCTGGTTCATTCATAAAAGTGCAATGTCACGTTGACCCGATAAAGGTCACTTGTCCTGAGATAGCATATCTTTATCAGGTCAATGTGCTGCAATGCAATCAATATAGGGGGTTACTGATAAAATATTTTCTGCGGTAGCCCCCGCCCATCTAGGTTTGGAGAAATAGATTGGGTTATATGGTGCTTCCACTCAGAGAAGAAACAGACCGCACATGAGTACTGGTAAACCCCTTAGACAGCCTAAGCCTGCCCAGGCAATGTGGTGTGAGTTGGGCCGTCGATGCAAATAAATCCCATTGGTTTCATTGGGTGGCAGGCCTTGAGAAGTCATTTCATCTCCATGTCGGGTAAAAGTCCCACAAAATTGGAAGCAGCATCTCAAAAATGACCTATATAGAGTTGACGAGGATGTTACACATTTTCTACGGTCGTTCTTTCCATTCTGCTGAATCAAATAGGACAGATGACGGTTTCTGGTGAAAGAATGTGCATTGTACTGGTTATTTACCGTCTTTGTACACTATAATTCCTCAGAAGAACAGAAAAGCTTTTAACTGGAATTTGGTAATACCCACTATATTCAACTTTAATTGGGCATTTGAAAAGATGACGGAGTATCTCATGTTTGTGTACCCACTATATTGAGTAATATTTAGTGATATACAGTAGGACTTCGATGGCTCGAACACTGATGTCTCGTTTACCATGGCTGACTTAAACCCTTTCTTGAGTGCCTAGAGAAATCCTCTACATAAGAAATAGTGGGGGATAATTGAGGAGATTTTCGTAATTTATTTTGCAAATGTATCCTGTGTGTACTCATTAGAATCGCCTCGATGAGGCGATTCTAATGAATACACACAGCATACATTTTCATTATAGAGCCCAGAAAAGTTGTCAAAAAGTATCTCCTTATGCCTCCTGGCAGTAACCCTCAGTGGCTCGAACTAACCCTGTCTCGAACAGATTTTCGAGGTCCCAAAGGTGTTCGAGCTATTGAAGTTCGACTGTACACCTGTACCAATTCTTTAAGCTGAATTTTTTAACAATTCTGTACATCCCTCGTGCATTTGTTATAAGCTAGAACCTCTACGGCAAGAATTGTGAATGTTTTTGTCTGTTTGATTTGAGGTTTAACGTTCCCGTCAACACTGTAAAAGTCATTTTGGAGATGTTGCTTCCAATTTTGTGGGACTAGTACTTTTACCCGACATTGATATGAAATGACCTCTCAAGCCCTGCTGCCCAATGAAACCAACAGGGTTTATAAGCATGGACAGTTCCGACTCGCACCGCTTTGCCCGGGCAGGCTTAGATCGTCTACACTGTAAAAATAGTGTTTACAGATTAAACACTTTCTGAGACGCATTTCTTGTCCCATTTTTTTTATGCGTTTAACGCTTTGACATGTCTCGTTTCTAAACACGTCTAGGAAGGTGTTTAGATATTAAACATGTATAGGGCAGTGACATGTTTAATACTTGCACATGTTTAGCTCAGAAACATGTTGAAAATTTAAACATGTCTAGAGGTAAAGTCATCGTTATTAGTGTTGTATTTGTCTATAGCGCTTTGTTTTTTTGATCCTGGAATAGTAGAAGATATGGTACGTCCTTCAAACATATTTTTCTTTCAAGGATGAGTGGAATATTGGTGTTAAGTTCTTAATGTAATTAGTTTTCGCGACTTATATTTTCTTTCTAAATCCAAGTTGTGTCAGGCAGGCTCCCCTTTATTATGCGAGCTAGAGTACAATCATACAGTGTGTATTATTTGTGAGTTCATGTTGGAGGTTAAGATGTCTTTGGTAGAAAAGAACAACACTACACCTTAAAGCATGAATAAATTTTACATGTTTAGGATTTGAACATGTTTACGTTAAACGTGTTTAGACCATGTTGTGGCAGTTTCCCCAACAATTCCTCACCTTTTTGCAGTTTTAGGCAGTTTATATAAATATATTCAAGAAAGAATAAATGCAGGTTTCATTTACCAATCACAATCTTCTATCAAATGGCATTAGTAAGTCTGCTGAACACAACTTGGATCTAGAAAGAAAATATGAGTCGCGAAAACTAATTACATTAAGAACTAAACACCAATATTCCACTCATTCTTGAAAGAAAAATATGTTTGAAGGACGTACCATATCTTCCGCTATTCCTGGATCAAAGAAACAAAACGTTATAGACAAATACAACATGAATAATGATGATTTTACCACTATTTTATGTCTTTGCAGCTCTGCAACTTTCAGCGTCCGTTCAGCGTTCGTCTACGCGGGAAAAAGATCGAATCGATTTCAGCCGACACGTGTTTAGACTTTTGACGCATTTATACTCACAAATACGGCAAAACAAATTACATGTTTAGAAACAACACACTTTTCTAATCATGTTCAGATCTAAACATGTATAAAACACGTTTAATTTCTATACGTTATTTTTACAGTGTAAGGTGTTTACCAGTACTTGTGTGCGGGTCAGTTTCAGCTCTGCGTAGAAGCATCATGCAGTCTATCTATTTCTTCAAGCCCCGATGGGCGGGGGCCCGAATGGTGAATGGCAAACTTGTGTGTGTTATTATACAAAAAAGGAATGTTTCAGATATGTAAGAATTATATGTTATGTGTGACAGTATGATTTGGGTATCGTGGATTTTTATTTGGGTTTTGTTAGCCTTTAACTTATTTTTAATTAGGTATTCTTTCATTTTAACCCTTTTTGTACCAGAAACCCCCAAACGGGTAATTGGCAAACAGTGCAGGCCCAGATCAGACACCGCAGAATGCGACGTCTGATCAGGGCCTACACTTTTTGGAAAAAGTACAGCCATTTTCCAAATAATTTTTGAAGAAAACACAACCTGACACCCCTAAATTTCGAAAATGACTCATGGTGTATATAAGATGGGAGCTTCCATTTCGTACAAAATGGGTTAATTGGGTATTTACGCAAAATACCCTGCTTATCTGTTCCTCTGATTCCTATATTAAGACTACCTTTGGTCTTTAAGACCACTTTTGAGCAGTCGCAAAGATGGTTTCCCACTTGTAGAAAACACAAAGAAAATGTAACTAAAACCTTCTAAATATATATGCTTTTAAAAGCATAATTTTGTCTTAATTTTAGGTGGTCTTAAATGCGGAATATCACTGTATTAGACTGCCTGAGAAAAAAGTGTGGCTAGGTACACCGACCGGCTCACCATGACCTTAAGAGTATAGAATTGGCCGTTAAACTCCAGACCAACTAAATCTGAGTCGCCTGGGCCCAAATTTCCTTCACATCCTGAGGTTTTGGCTAATGGCTTTCCGTATAGCGCACAGCGAAGAGTCTAATCAGACTGCCAGTATGCATAGGCTGATCTTAGGCTTTTCTGCGCCTATATGTCCAAAGACATATTCTCTCTTGCTGCAGTTCAGTTAATTCATTGTTCAAGAAATAGATCAGCTCTAACTGTGATTTTTTAGTAATAAATCACAGTTTGGAGGTCAGTTGTAAAGTAGATCAAATCACGAGCGCGAAGCGCGCATGATTTGTCTACTTACAACTGACCGACAAACTGTGATTTATTACTCAACAAATCATAAACTAGAGCTGATCTATTTCGATTCTAACACGCTGAAAATCGGCAATAATGCTGTTGTTTCCTTCAAAATCTCACAACTTTTCGCCATTGTTAGAAGAAATCCCGCTAAAATTATCGACTGAAACACATGCATTTATATCCTTTTCTAACGTTTTCGGGCGAGAATATGATGTTACACCGTCTAACGCCAAGGAAATCGACTAGTGACGTCATAAATTCGCAGCTTTTAATGACGTCACTCGTCACGCTCCTCCTTGCCGTGTTTTGTTGCAGAATAAAACACAGTTATTTTCCATTGCCTATATTGGCGCGCTATGTTAGAATTTGGGTTTAACGACACGTCAACCCTTGTGGGCCATTTTGTGTTGAGAGAAAGGGAGAAAAGAGAAAGAAGAGAAAAGAGAAGACAGCAGCGGCCGAGGCTATAAAACATTTTTGTGCCTAATTCAGTTCAGCGTGAAATCTGTCATGCTCATATATAATGAAATACAATCAATGTAGGGAGATCAGCAGATACTGTTGTTTGTCCTGCTCATGAATTTGAAAATACCAACGTTTCTTGGCATTTTCAAATTTATGAAAACGTGGGCATTTTCAAATTTATAAGCAGGACAAATTCCATGCTCAAGTGAGTTGAGCATGACAAAAATTTTATAACCTCAGTACCAGGCCTTGTCCACCGACTAGCCAGTATAAGCTGGACGCCCAGGTGACTTAAGCTACATGGCACCTACCCCCAACGGACATAAAGTATCCAATACCATGTACATTTTGAGCCAGCAGCATCCTGTGGCGACTGATCTTGGTGTACCATGCCAAAGCCCCAAATGTGGGGCGCTAGCATATGGGCCCCGATAAGCGATTTTGGTACTTATCGCCTATGCGAGCAGCGAAGGTTCAGGCGAGCCTGCGCATCCGCGCAGTTCGCCAGAACCTTCGCTGCTCGCTCATACAAGCAGTGAATCAAGAGGAACCTTCAGACAGAAAGTCATATCCCTGGCCCCTCTGAATGACTGGGCATGCGCAGTTAAAATTTGTCATGACGGCATGCTCGAAGACACAAATTCGCTTGGCGGGGCTCATATATGGGTTAATCTTGAGGTCAGCTTTTTCTGTTTTGACGATATCTGAACTGTCATAAGTTGTTGTTTATACAATTTTACTATATATTAAGTAGTGATTTACTGAGATTTCACAGTCATTGCTGGCGTCGTTTACAATAACAACAGTTGACGTTTGGCAGAAAATCTGATAAAATCAGGGAAAACAGACTTCAGTTTTCACGTCCATTTGATGTTTTGTTGGAAAGACCTGCAACACGAAGATAAAGTATGATTTTCTTGATAATACAGTTCTACTTTCATGACATTAATGCATCTGTATTTAAAGCACAGGATGATTTTTGCATCTAAATGAAAACAAGATGGCGACTGATTTTCAAACTGTACCACGCCTCTAATAGGAAATCAGAACGGCTGAATTTGAAAATTCAAAGGTAAAAACATAGATAAAAATGTGAAGAAAAAAAAAAAAAAAAAAAGTTTATATTTTATTTTATTTTATTTTTATTTTTTCATTTATTTTTAATTTATTTATATTTTTGTTATTGTTTTATTTTATTCATTTTTTATTGATTATGAAGAAATAATTCACACGTGTTCTAATGTCACAGGAAATGAGGGACGCGGTTTTCAAATTCTTTGAGAAAACAAACTACCTGGACAAAATATAGGGGAAAGCTAAGGGCGCAGACTAAATTTATTGCACTGTTACGAGAGACACACCCCGTACGAGGTTACACACAAACATGCCTGAAACCCAAAGCGTTAGAGACCCGATTTCAGAAACAATAAATGATTTAACCGCACCTAAGACGCAACCAACCAAAAAGGAGCGTAGTGATCAAAGGGCGGCCGTCTCACGGCGAAAAGGGGAACAAAGTCAACTGTGGGCACTGTGGTTTGCGGCCTCAGCTTTGCACTAAGGAGTGCCTAACGGTGACAGCGATCCCTGGATCACTGTGAGAAGACCATAACAGAACGGGGCATGGACCTACCACAAGGAAAATCCATGGCCCCGACCCACCCTCCAAAGGGGTATGGCAAGCGAGAGGCTAGGACGAGATGTAGCGTTGTGGTTGCGGCCTACTGGCTTTGCACTTATGAGCGCTGCACCAAAATCCTAGCTGATCGGGAGCCACACTGCCCAAAAGAGGATCACACGAGAACACGCCGGGACTGGGCATGGATCCACCACAAGGAAAATCCATCGCCCGGCCTCTCCGGAGGGGGGGGGGTGAGGCAAACGGGAAATCAGGACGAGATGTAACGCTGGGGTTTGCGGTCTTAGGACTTTGGCACTGAGCAGCGTTGCGTCAAAATCCTGGCTGATCGAGAACCACACAACCCAAAGGAGAACGGCACACAAACACACTAGCAAACAAAAAGGCTCTCCTTCAGGAATGCACATAGATGAGTGGGACAGAAATAAGAAACAATAGGCCTTATCACATCTCTTTGTTTTTCTCTTTTTTTTTTTTTCTTTTTTTTCGCAAATTTCGCTTTCGAATAAAGGATGTACATTATAAGGTTACCCAAACGGAATGATCTGGGGACCCACAAAAGGACATTTTATAAACACCCGACCAGCAGAAAAATCGCAGGAAGGCCCTTTCTAAGCACACATGGTATTGCTTCTGTCCCTCCCTTGACAAATGAATACGGTCCCTATAATAGTGCCTGTGGAGACGACCATCGCTGTCCCAATTTTGCCCTCGAAAAATATGAACCGCTGTCCCACAAGTCAACATCATAGCTCGCCACGCGCATACCACCACGGCCGAAAAACCGAACCTCGCCTGGTACATCAAACAGCCCTCGGTACTGCCCTTGTCGTTTAACATAAGTATCATCAAAGACAGCAAATCGCGCCA
This sequence comes from Lucinisca nassula, assembly GCA_963580285.1. Classification (NCBI taxonomy): domain Eukaryota; kingdom Metazoa; phylum Mollusca; class Bivalvia; order Lucinida; family Lucinidae; genus Lucinisca; species Lucinisca nassula. The sequence goes on along the minus strand of OY757012.1, from coordinate 49,275,048 downwards.
TGACCGTAATTAAAACGGACGGTCAAGACGGCCAAATATTTATACAGATAAGGGAAATTAACTAACTAACTAGGGCATGACTAAGCGCGACCCTGAAGGAGGGCATCAACACACAACCACCCACGCAAAACTAAAACAACACACATCCACCCACGCAATGCTCAATTAGGTAGATATAGCGATAGTTGTAGAATATTTGTAGAGTAGGAATCCCGTAGAGAGGATAGTATAGGAAAAGAGAGATCAAAAACCTGGAGATAGAAGAAGAAGAAGAAGAAGAGTTTTTTCCCAAAAAACCATTTCAAACATTGTTAACTGTAAATATGACACATAAAAACAAGATCGCATAGGAGTGCTCGACTGCGCACATGCGCTGGCGGACGCTTGTATGCGACCTACATGATTATATGAATTTGTACTAACTACATTGCTAACGAGATCGGCACACGATATCTCGGGCCCTCAAACGACTAGGTAGGAATACAATTCCTCCTATGGTGCCTTCCTTCACGTAGGTTGCGATAATGACATGTAAACATGGCGACTCAGAATGACCCACTTACGGCCCCACAGAATATGACATCCTACGTGGAGGAGGCCTAGCTAGGGGCACCACATTTTCCTAACTTTAACAAAAAAATGCAGAAAGGGGATTGACCTACTTCCACATCCTCCGCGATAGAGGTCACCCATTAACTAAAATAAACACAAACTTGGGCCCGAGACGGCGGAGGCCATCATACTATACTATATGTTGTATGTACAGAATAAACAAAAATCACAAAATATAATCTACAAGCACAACCTTGCAGGTACAAAAACTGTCCTACCCAGCAATAGAGAGCGGGTGGGCTTGCCCCAAAACGGACAACACCATCTTTAAAGCACAAGAAAAACAAACATGACAGGTCCGTGGCGGGGCGAGCACATCCGCCCACATATATACTCAATAAGCTGGGGGCACAGACCAAATAATGTAAAAATGTACATACGTTACAAAAATATGCAAAAATCAAACAAAAAAATTAAAAAAACAAAATACCAATATCAAAATTGATACAAAAAGCGTAGACGACATCCATAGACATGGTGCTGGCGTGAGGGTGTAGATGCGGCTGAAGCTACAAGCTAGAAGAAAGAAATGGATGGACTCTACAATTTTGTTGTGCAAATAAGCACCACAAAATGGCTAAAAACTTTGTCTCGAATCCCCTGATTGGATATAAGGTGCATAACACGTAGCATGGAAACGTGTATAGCAATCTTTAGAAACGTCTTCCAAATTGCAATGAAACTTTCAAACATAATTAACTGCTAAACGATCCCCTTTATGATAAGGTCAAACTCGGAGCCTACCCTGTTACACAAAACAACCCACACCCCTTTGCGGCAAACCGCAAAAACCCAAGGCACAGCACTGCTATAACTTAAACGCAGTGCAATCACGTAGCCAAACCTTTAGAATGGTGTTCCAAATTACTACAACTAAACTATGTTGCACAAAAACAAAGGCTCACATTGGAACTGTGCAACATATCCACAGCCCTTGAAATATGAAGCACGCCTAGCCCAGAAACTCCTACATTTAAAGATGCCCTTTAGCGACAGGACACATGCACTCCTGAAGCAAACGGGAAGACAAAATATAAGCCCCACCGAGACCTGGAAAGGTCACGGCACCGTTTCACAAACCTCTCAGGACGGAGCTCGGCGATTGGCTACAGGGCAAGGGGATGCCCGTGGGCTCAGAGACACCTGAGACGTGAGACGACAAACATGGACGGACGGGGCTGGAGCCGAGCGATGGTCTCCCTGTTCACCGGCAACGGGGAATAGGGGTACCACCGAACGGCTACGGTGTAGTGCCAGCATGGATTCGTTCCCTGGGACCCCACCAGCTGACGACCCGCGACACGGGGAAACTGGAAAACAACAACAACACGTGTTCTAAGGCTTACGTGCAAACAAAACTCGTTCTCTATCGCTCACAGGTTTTGTACTGGAAGCCTTATTGCTCTCCCTGTACAGGTGGGGGGGGGGGGGGGGGGGGGGGGGCTCCAGTTAACGTCCCGATCCGAAGGACGTAACGTCCCGATCCCAAGGACGGAGCACTTTATGACATTAATCAAGATACAAGAATTTAGGGATCAATCATGGTTTTTCATGCATTAACATTCGCCGGGTCACGGGGAAACTGTTTGAACATGAGGCCTTCAGGTCGAATGTTCAAATATCTTCCGAGGGGTCCGGCAAATGTTAATGCAATGAAATAACCATGGCTAATCGTTGTTCTTGCATAACTTACGATTCCGACAGAAAATTTTAACGAAAACGCCCAAAAGCTCCATATAAACCCCATATAAACTCTAACAATGCGACCGGCGAACCATATGGCGGACAGTTCAGAATGTTGTTTACAATGACCTTGTTACGCAGTAACCATCTGACGTCATCATAGAACCCTAAAACGCTACGTTCAGGGAGATAATGTTACGTCGCTCAACGTAACGTAAACAAAGCAAAGCCAGTCTTGTGATATCTAAAGCTCAAAATCCATGTTCAAACAGCACGAGAATTTCATGATTTGAACATGTTTTATGCTGTTGGAGCACGGCTTTCGGTCCATTTGACAATGGCTTCAAACAGCCATCCGCATATAGAGGATCTTAGATGAGTGGTCATTTCATATGAAATTTATGAAACGAGCCTTCGCCGAGTTTCATAAATTTCATATGAAATGACCACGAGTGTAAGATTCTCTTTATCATATAACTACTTTAAATTGGATTTTATCGCCTTTTAATTTTACGATTTTTTCTACGAAAAATGCATTGTTGACATGGACGTCGTCATGACGTTACTGAATCCCGCCAAAGTGTTATTACACGTGTGGTCATACGATTTTTATTACATAGAGGATCTTACATGAGTGTTCATATATTATTGAATTTATTAAACGAGTTGAGGAAAAGGGATAAAATGCGAGGCTTTGTCGAGCATTTTATCTCTTTTCCTCAACGAGTTTAATAAATTCAATAATACATGAGCACGAATGCAAGATTCTATTTATCATATGACATTTAAAACGCATTCTATTAACGATTGTTTAACAAAATGTCAATATTCCGCCATTAGTAAACGCGACGTTGTTGAGGACGTCATACATGTAACGTTACGGGACATATCTAGCTAATTTGCATATTTAATCCACTAGTGGATTATCGAAAATAATACATGGTGTTATTACACTCTCAGACGCGACGTCATATGATAAACGACGTTATCCACTGCTTATCAACGTCGTCATATGATAAAGATATTTATTTAACGTCGGTTTTCTAATATACAACAGTTTAACATTAGCAGTCAATGCTATTTTACCGACTAACGTTTAAAAGCTGTACAAGTATACGAACAGAGAATTCTATTTTATCACAGATTTTATACATATAATACATATTTGTTTATGTATTACCCGTTCTAGTTTTAAAATCATTTCATTAAGTATGATTATCATGCTCACTAACTGATGAAAGGAACGTAAAACGAAAAGGGATGGGAAGCAGACTCTCTTGACAAACAAGCACACCAAGAGTCCTGTTACGAAAAGGCGAAAGACCAGCTAGTTAACATGAACAGCAAATACCAAAAGCACATATATCAAAGTGAAAGCTCTGTCATCGTCCTCACAGCGCTTGCACTTGTAGACACATGGCTACGCATGAGAATTCAAAGAGATGAGGGCAAGTGACAGAAACAGATTGTCAGAGAGCATGCCCCTCCCCACCCCTGCGTTAGGGATAACTGATTGGGATGCATCCACTGTGGGGACAGACCACAGACATCACTGCATCATATAAATACAAAATCATAAAACAAGCACACGCATTAAGAAAAGAAGCAAAAGCATGCACGTAACTAAAAATTCTAACACAGCGCGCCTATATAGGCAATGGAAAATAACTGTGTTTTATTCTGCAACAAATCACAGCTCGGAAGAGCGTGACGGGTGACGTCATTAAAACTGCAAATTAATGACGTCACTAGTCGATTTTATTGACGTTAGACGGTGTAACGTCATTTTCTCCCATCGAAAACATTAGAAAAGGGTATGAATGCATGTGTTTCAGTCGATAATTTTAGCGGGATTTCTTCTAGCAATGGCGAAAAGTTGTGAGATTTTGAAGGAAACAACAGCATTATTGCCGATTTTCAGCGTGTTAGAATCGAAATAGATCAGCTCTAATCTGTGATTTGTTGAGTAATAAATCACAGTTTGTCGGTCAGTTGTAAGTAGACAAATCACGTGCGCTACGCGCTCGTGATTTGTCTACTTTACAACTGACCTCCAAACTGTGATTTATTTCTCAACAAATCACAGTTAGAGCTGATCTATTTCTTAAATAAAAGCAACTACACAGGAAACTAAGCTAGCACATGCAATAAAACCAAAAGCATATAACTAAGAACTATAAAAGCAAAAGCATATAACAAAGAACTATTAAATTAAATTTGCACAAGGAACACTTGCATCAGGTCCCTCCCCAAGTCCGGATCAGCCTTGCAAACTCGCCATACCTACTAGTAGTCCTGATGTGGTTTGGAAGACTGTTCCAGAGTTGAGCGGCCTCAAAACAAAATGTAGCCTTACCTATCTTTTTGTGCGGACTTGTGGTACTTCAACTAGTCTTTCGTACCTGAAAGAATATTGAAGTACTTTTAAAAGTTATTAAATCATGTAAGTATTCTGGGGACTGCTTATACAAAATTTTGAAAACTTCAATAGCCATGATTCTTATCATTACATGTAAGGTTGGCATATTAGCTTTTTCCAATAATTTTTCGTACTAACTTTCAAAATCACCAAACACTAGTCTTAGTGCTCGGAACTGATGTTTTTCCAGCTTATTTGTACTGGTTTTTGAACAGAAATGCATACCAACGGACAATAGTTAAAATTTGAGTTTATAAAAGATTTGTATATTACAATCTTGATTTCAGTATTTAAGACATTACATAATCTAGATAATACATTAATTTGTCTTGATATGATTCAAAATTTAACATATAGTCAAAAGTAACACCAAGTAGCTTAACTGTTTCTTCCCACTGGGTGGTGCTGCCACATATTTCAAGGTATTTACAATTTTCAAAACCTGTTTTACAATTTTCAAGTCCCTGCAAACGATGCCAGTGGAGCGTGTTCGGACACCAAAATTATCACGGCCGCCGGGGATCGCACCGGGGGCCTATAGCATCATATGCAAGTGCACTAACCACTGAGCTATCTCGTTCCATTCTCTTCCCCCAGTTCCATAACCAAATAAGTTAAATAAAGCTATCTATATATCGATACTGCCTCACCCTAATTACTGAGTATTATGCACAGAGAAAAGTTCCTTTATCTTCATGAGCTACTATGCTTTGTTTTCAGAATCTGTTTTAGTTTCACAGACTCATGCTGTGCTCGCCTTTAGGCTAAGCCTATTTACATATTTGCTAATGTTGAAATGTTGTGCATTAAATAAATATTCTTGTATCTTGTCGGGTCCCCCTATTTGCAGACAAGAACCGTCAAGAACCGACAAGAACAGACAAGAACCGACAAGAACCTTTTTTTGCCTATTTATCATAAAATATAATTTAAAATGGTATTTTAAACCAATTCTGATATATTTCGATGCGATAATATCATTTTTAAACATGCATGAGAGGCATAAAGTTGTCCACATTATTCTCTTGACGGTAAATTTTCGTGTCGTTAAATTCTCGTGTCGGTATTTATAGCAAACGTCAATTTTGTCACTAGATGACAGCTATGTATATTCATCATGAACAAACGTGATTATTTTTAAAAAATATACCTAGCAAACAACAGTTCCATCATTAGATGTTAGCTACGAACGTGCATCGTGGATATGATTCATGAACAAAAAAAACAAAACAAAACAAAAAAAAAAAAAAAAAAAACAACAAATTCTCTTGACGGTAAATTCTCGTGTCGGTATTTATAGCAAACGGTAGTCACTAGACATCAGCTATGCATGGTAATCATGACCAGATGTGATTTCAGTAAAAAAAAAATAACTATTTTACAAGACCATTTTCACCTTTGAACAAAAGAGTCTAAATTATCTTGTCGGTAAATCGGCACACAAATGTTTGTCTGTTTTTTAATTGCCACTGCTGTCTACATTCTCTTGACGGTAAACTCGAGATCTCCTATTCAATATATTGAAAAGTGTACCACCACAAAAATGAAAATTTTCAGAAAAAAAAAAATCTGACATTTTTCGTATTTCTGCTTAAAACATAGATTGTGCGTACACGTTAGAACCGCCTCTACAAAGATATCTGTCTACATTCCCTTGACGGTAAATTCTCTTGTCGGTATTTATTTCAAAGAGCAGTTCCGTTACCAAATGTTAGCTATGTAAATACCGACAAGAGATTTATTACGTTGACAAGTCTGTACAATGAGGCGGCTCTAACGGGTACCCACATTCTATGTTTTAGATCATAATAAATCTGCATGATATCGCTCCTCTTCTTGTCAGTAAATACCGACAAGAGATTCATTACACTCACAAGTCTGTACAATGAGGCGGTTCTAGCGGGTAACCACAATCTATGTTTTAGAGAATACCATCTATGCATAATATCCATAAATATCCATGATATCTCTTCTCCTTGTCAATGAATACCGACAAGAAAATCATTCAGTTATTTGGCGAGAAAGTGTTCTTATCGGAAATATCGTCAAGAGCAATTTACCGACAAGAGACTATTGGCGGCCCCTAGCTAGAATAATATTTCAGTCAATGTAATCTTGACAACTCATGGAGCTGTTCCAAAAGTTTCTAAATATATGCTCAACTGCTTGTTTGGACTATAAGTTTCAAAGAAACAAAATCTGACAAACGCTGTCAAGCCATTTTTCTTGTCGGTAAATACTGGTAAGAGAAAGTCTCTATGTTATAGCAAAATGTTATTTGCAAAGTTTTTAAACTTACATTATCCCATTATCCTGTTGTCTAAGTGTAGTATATCACATATGATATTCTCATAATTTAAAGTATAGTTATTAGCTTCATCTAGTGACAAAATTGACGTTTACTATAAATACCGACACGAGAATTTACCGTCAAGAGAATAATGTGGACAACTTTATGTCTCCCATTGCATGTATAAAAAGGTATATTTTTTAAATAATTAATCAGGTTTGTTCATGATTAACATACATAGTTGTCATCTAGTGACAAAATTGACTTTTGCTATAAATACCGACACGAGAATTTACCGACACGAGAATTTACCGTCAAGAGATTTTTTTGTTTTTGTTGTTGTTGTTTTTTTTTTGCTCATAAATCATATCCACGATGCACGTTCGTAGCTAACATCTAATGATGGAACTGTTGTTTGCTAGGTATATTTTTTTTTAAATAATTAATCACGTTTGTTCATGATGAACATACATAGCTGTCATCTAGTGACAAAATTGACGTTTGCTATAAATACCGACACGAGAATTTACCGACAGGAGAATTTACCGTCAAGAGAATAATGTGGACAACTTTATGCCTCTCATGCTATCTATCTATCTATCTTCTTATACTGAGTCGGTCATATTTGGCCATTACCTCAGTTGGGTGCGTAGCTAAATTTAGAATTTAGCTTAAAAAAAAAAGAGAAGTCACTGGATGAGTCCTTAAAACTATTTACAATCTGAATAACAGAGGTATAATAAAACGCATACCTCTGAGTCTCAATCTTACACTGTATGGGCTTTGAACTCCTCTGCAGTCTTAGCATTCACCACAGAAGAGGGAAGACTATTCCACTGGGGAATAGTCCTAGGGAAGAAGGAATTTTTCAGGGCATCACTGTAGGACTGGTACCTGTGATACTGTGAGTTGTTTACTTTTGATGCCCTTGTTCGAGTTGAAACTGTCACAGGGGTCAAGTATTTATCTTTATTAACGGCCACTGTACCTGAATGTATCTTATAGAAGAAGGTTAAAGAGGACTGCTCACGACGGGCCTCTAGGGACGGCCATTCTAGCTCGTTAAGCATGTCACCGACGCTGCTTCTATTGCGCCATCGTCGGCAGGTCCATCGAGCAGCTGTCCTCTGCACCTTCTCCACCTGCTGAATCTGAGTTTTAACACAGGGATGCCAAATGGGTGATGCATATTCTAGCTGAGGGCGAACCAATGTTTTATATGCAACATCCCTTGTCTGCCTAGGTGCAAAAGCCAAGTTTCGTCTAAGAAATCCTAAAGTCCTAGTTGCTTTTGATGTTATATCTGAAACGTGTTGACCCCAATCAAGATCATCAGTGATGGTGATACCAAGATATTTGGCGGATTGAACCTGCTCCAAGATTTGCTGGTGTAGTTTATAGTCAAACTTAATTTGTTTGTCAGGAGGGTGTCGCGACACCCTCATTGAATGACATTTGGCCACATTGAACTTCATCTGCCAATCGGCCTCCCACTGTGCTAGTTGATTCAGGTCATCTTGTAGAATAAGACAGTCAGAAGAATAATATATAATCTTATAAAGGACACAATCATCAGCAAACAAACGGACAGATGACCTGATGTTATCAGGGAGATCATTAATGAATACCAAGAAAAGGACCGGTCCAAGGACCGAACCTTGGGGGACACCAGATAAAACAGGGACTGGATCAGACGCTTGGCCATCAAGTACAACTTGTTGTGAGCGCCCTGAGAGCCATGAGCTAATCCACCTGTGTGTGGATCCTCTTATCCCATAGTAATCCAATTTATACAATAGCCTCCTGTGAGGTACCTTGTCAAAGGCCTTAGCGAAGTCCATGATAATCAAGTCAGTCTGTTTGTGGCCACGGTTTGTGGCCCCATCCAGATTGCTCACAATGTCATGGTAAAACTGAACTAATTGAGTTTCGCAAGACCTTTGACTTCGGAAACCATGTTGACAGTCAGCAAGAATGCTCTCAAAGGCTAGGTGCTTGTTGATGTTACTAACTATTATATGCTCCAGGGTTTTGCAACAGATGCATGTTAGCGACACTGGTCTATAATTTGCTGCATCGTATTTTTCTCCTTTTTTATAGACCGGGGTACATGCATGTATAAAAATGATATTATCGCATCTAAATATATCAGAATTGGTTTAAAATACCATTTTAAATTATATTTTATGATAAATAGGCAAAAAACGGTTCTTGTCGGTTCTTGACTGTTCTTGTCGGTTCTTGACGCTTCTTCTCAGCAAATAGGGGGACCCCTCTTGTTCTTGTTCTTGTTCACTAGATTCTGCCTTTATAGGCACACCTGGTTTTCACCAGTAAAAATCTTCTTGAGTAAAAGTTTATAACATTGATCAATATTTACAGGTTAAAAGCCACGAATGTTTAAAAGTTCATACAGATAAAATACACTATATCTCCTCCACCAATTGTACAGTATAAAATTTGGTAAAAGTTACACACTTTTTCACCGTCAGGACCTTTGGTTGCTTTAGAAGTCTGATACTCTAGCTCAAGTGTGCGCTGCTGGGGCCTGTTTTCGTATCTTTGACTTAGGTACAAGTTCGAGTTTTTGATATCTGGTCGAATGTAATATATAGACAAGGCGCCGGCTATGGAAGTGGAGTAATTCCAGCAGAGTCTTGAGTTTATCATCAGTACTCTTATAACAGTCATTTATAACACTAGCGTCTATGAGTAACTGGACAATACTGATGTCAGCCACCAAGGGATAGGTGACTATTAGTTCTCGACGTATATTCAAAAAGTCACTTAGGATAGGTTTTCTCACAGTGTCAAGCTCCTTACAGTTGAGTAGGAAGTGTTGTATGGTTTCATTGTCCATTCTACACAACTGACATGTAGGATTTACTTCATTCTGGTTAAACTTGGCTCTATTACTTTGCAGGATATAGGTCCCTGTCAGTATCTTATTTTTCACTGGGATTCTGTAGATGTCTCGATCACTGTAGCTACGGCTTCACAGCTGGATGACATTTTCCGACAGTAAAAGTCTTTGACAGATATCGAAGTGATGAATATAACTCTGACTGTGACACTATTTTGTCAGTCCAATATTTATCAACAGCCATATTAAACCGTTTCTTCCATCTGTATTTCCCGAAAGGATTTTTCAGTAGTTCTTCAGCAGTTGGCAGGTCATACATTATTAAAAGTTTTTTCACGGCAATAAACCAACTGTGGCTTTTAAATGTTTTTATTTCCAGCTGTCTCTTAGCAAGACGAATTTCAATAGCAGTTTCTGGCAAACGTGTAATATTCCCAAACAGACTAAACATTCTCTTGTGTATCGTGGCTTCGGGTGGTAGAAGACCCGAGAGGAGATAAACTGCAGGATCCGCGGTTGTACACGGGATTGATAAAATTTGTTTCAACAGTTTTTTTTATATTGAACATCTAAGGTTGACAGTGCTTTTCAAGTAGGGAGTATTATTTCTAGCCCATAGAACAGGACGGGAAACACGTAGGTTTGTAACAGCGAAATGGCTGTTTCAGGATCAAGTCCATTCTCTCCATGGAGTCTGGAACCCATTAAACTGTAAGTCGTTCTTTTAGCTTTCTGGATATTGATTTCCACGTTGTGCATTTCTTGGTTAGTACTGGAGCGATGGATCCCCATGTGGGTAGTGCTATTGACTACTGGCATGGTTTTCGAGCCTAACGTCCAGGATTCATTCTCTGGGTAATCCTTGCAGCTGTCCATTTTCATAACCACACTTTTTACCTCTTGCAAGATATAGCCGTCCATACGGCTAGAGTCATCACTCATATGTATCAAGGACTGTAGACCACTTGCAGTATTACTAAGAAATGTCATGTCATCAGCACATGTTGGAGCTTGTACACCAATATCCCCAATAAACGCCCCCTTTCCGGAGTTGCCGATTCTATGTAGTAGTCCATCATCATACACCTTGAAGAGGTCAGCACTCAACACACCACCCTGGCGGACACCCTGTTGATTCACGTATGGTTGTGATAACTTTTACTGATGTTGATGAGTTACGATGAAGACTATCTATAATCAACCATTCATGGCCGGCCACACCATAGTTATACAATTTCCTCATGAGGTTTGGATGAACAACTACATCAAAGGCGGACTTAACATCCATAAAAGCTACGTATGTTGGTTTGTTCAGGTCTTTGTTATTTCTATAGAACTCCTCAACCAGCAAGGCACAGTTCATTGGAGAAGAGTTTTCTGTAAATCCTCTCTGATAGGGGTGTTGGTTATCAAGTAGTACTGGTTTAATCCGAGCTTTTATAATAGCTTCAAGGATTCTTGTTAACACTGGTGTTATGGTGATTCCTCTGTAATTTTGTGATTCTTTACAGTTACCTTTATTTTTGTAAATTGGGTTTAGTATACCTAATTTCAGGCTGTCCGGTACTTCATCTTGTCTTGTACCCCAACTGAGGTAAATATGACCGACTGAGAAAAGCTAGATAGATAGATAGATAAGCTTTGGCATAGAAATGAGGTACCGGATTTTAATCCATAACCCGCCTCTTTCTTCCGGGTTGTATCATGTTCCTGAAACCGGTAGTGGAATTCTACGTGGATGCGACAAGATGGCCGACAAACTCGCGGATGAGGTACAGTGTCTACAAATAAATGAGACTGGAGAAGAACAGAAGCACATAAACGGGAAAGATGATGTCGAGAGCAGATGGTTTTTTCCACTGTCAGAACTTTACAAGCTTGCATTGCATTTTTACAAAGGTATGTCTTTGATTCCACCTTGTTGTTTTGCAAGCTAATTTATTTTTGACGTATTCGAAACTTCCGGTGTCATGTTTTGACAGAATTTTGTCCAATTTCTGCCTTTCTTTCTTCCGTTTTTATATTAACCCAGGAGGGGACACGGACGGTGTACATTACATACACTCCTGTTTTGCAGGATGAAAGCCTACACAGTATCATGTAATTACGGTAGTGTGCGCGATAGCTCAGTGGTGCGCGATAGCTCAGGTGGATTAGGTGGAGCGCGATAGCTAGTGGTCGGATTCGGAAGAATTTTCATGATCGATCATCGGAAGATGTAAGTGACCAATGATCGATCATTAATCGATCAAATATAAAATTATCAGGCGGAATGAATGTGATAAATGGTATGGGTAGTGAAGGGTGCTTGAGGGGGTCATACCCTTATTGATCCCCTATCCCGTGAGGCTGAATAAAGCAGTGTATATAATTATGTAAAGTAGAAGTAAAACAAAGATCAGGAATTGATACAATTAACTTACTCCACCCATAAAAAAAAAGCAGTGTACCAGGGCATTCATTTTATGAGTCAAAGCATTTATCACTGTATTTTATAGATTAAAAACACTACCCACTTTCAGTAACTATCATGGCTTGCTCCCCTATCTATCTATCTATCTATCTAATACTGCAATCGCCAAACCCCATCGGTAGGTCATCTCAATGTCGGGTATGAGTCAAGTTGACAACTTGACAGGGACGTTAAACCTCAAATCAAACAGACAAAAAACACAATTACAGTGTAAGCCTTCATAAAGCAAACCCAGAGTGTATGTAAAAATGGACCGTCGCTCTTTTTGTGGAAGCCGAAGTGTTTCCACGCTAGAGATCTACTTTTTCCACCCGGAAAATCGAAAAGCGTCGTTTAGGCAGCCATTTTCCGGAAGCAGTTGCAGTAATAAAACCGAAACGACAGAAACAAATCGCAACGTCCAAATCCCGTTAAAAGCCGGAACCAAGTAATCGAGTACGGAAAAAAGTACCAATCATCAACTCGGAAGTTAGAAAACGAGCAATGCTCGACGAACTCGATTAATCGGCCGACCACTAGCGATAGCTCAGTGGTTAGTGCACTTGCCTCTGATGCTAGAGGTCCCGGGTTCGATCCCCGGCAGCGGCGATAAAATTTCGGTGTCCGAACACGCTCCATTGGCATCATTTGCAGGGATGAATGTCATTAAGTGCACCGTCCTTCGGATCGGGACGTTAACTGGAGGCCACCTGTGCAGGGAGAACCATCCCCTGTGCAGGTTAAAGATCCCTACCGTAATTACATGATTACTGTGTAAGCTTTCATCCTGCATAACTGGAGTGTATGTAATATACACCTGCGGTAATGGTCAAATGTGACCGACGCAGTATCAGAAGATAGATAGATAGATAGATAGATAGATAGATAGGTAGGGTTCTTTAACCTGCACAGTGGAGCGTGATAGCTCAGTGGTTAGTGCACTTGCCTCTGATGCTAGAAGTCTCGGGTTTGATCGCTGGCAGCTGCGATAAAATTTTGGTGTCCGAACACGCTCCCTTGGCATCATTTTTAGGGATGAATGTCATAAAGTGCACCGTCCTTCGGATCGGGATGTTAACTGAAGGCCCCCTGTGCAGCGGTCTAACTAAACACTACAAAGACAGCAAAAGACGCGCAAAGACGCACAAAAGACAGGCAAAGACGCGCAAAGGACAGGCAAAGATGCGCAAAGGACAGGCAAAGACACACAAAGACATTTAAATTGGGCAAAGACACATAAAAATATACTGAAAGACCCCATCCTAGACCCACAAAACCCCATAATGCACAGTCACCATCATAAAAGACGAAAGTGCGCAAAGACTATTAGGATGAGATATAAAGGGAAACAAAAAGACACAAAATAAGCCAATATACGAAGAGACACCAAATAGAACGCAAAGACATGCACAAAAGCAAAAGATAAATATATATAGGCGATGAGGCAATTATAATGAGTACTAGGACTCAAAGGTTCTTCTTATTCGTTATTTTATTATTGTGTCTGAATCCGGCCCGCACACTAGTACTGGTAAACCGCTTAGAGGATCTAAGCCTGTCCAGGAACCGCGGTGCGAGGCGGACCGTCCATGCTAATAAACCCTATTGGTGTCATTGGGCGACAGGGCTTGACATGTCATTTCATCTCAATGTCGGGTAAAAGTCCCACAAAATTGGAAGCAACGTCTCCAAAATGACCTTTACAGTGTTGACGGGGACGTTAAACCTCAAATCAGACAAACAAACAATAATTGTGTCAACTTATTAAAATCACCTCGATTCTTGTGGTTAAGTTATTTCATCCGGAAAATGTATGCCGAGTCTGCTCATTGGAATCGTGCATTTTTGTCTTCAATGATACATATATGCATGCCTTCGGTGACTATGCATAATGTTGTGGGTCTAGGATGGGGTCTTTCAGTATATTTTAATGTGTCTTTGCCCAATTTAAATGTCTTTGTTAGTCTTTGCCCGTCTTTTGTGTGTCTTTGCGCATCTTTGCCTGTCTTTTGTGCATCTTTGTGTGTCTTTGCGGTGTTTAGGTAGACCCCTGTGCAGGGAGAACCATTCCCTGTGCAGTTTAAAGATCCCTACCGTAATTACATGATTACTGTAGGCTTTCATCCTGCAAACCTGGAGTGTATGTATTGTACACCTGCGGTAATGGTCAAAAGTGACAGATGATCATTGTGTGCTTTACCAGTGAACCAGCGGAATCTAACCAAACTTTCCTCATACAATTACCAAACGTTAATATAAACAGAGAATATTGTATTCTAACTCAGAAGTTTAGCTGGCATATTTGTTTTGTGCGCATGACTAATGGCATGTCAGGGCAGATAAAGTAACTTTTAAGGCCCACACATATAGATGTACTGGTTACCACCCAGGAAATCCTAGGCTGCCTGATGCTTCCACGCAGAGCCGAAACCGACCCGCAGAGGAGTACTGGTAAACCGCTTGGAGGATCTAAGCCTGCCCAGGCAAAGCGGTGCGAGTTGGCCCGTCCATGCATATAAACCCTATTGGTTTCATTGGGCGGCAGGACTTCAGATGTCATTTCATCTCAGTGTCGGGTAAAAGTCCCACAAAATTGAAGCAACGTCTCCAAAATGACCTTTACAGTGTTGACGGGGACGTTAAACCTCAAATTAAACAAACAAAGCAAATCAATTTATTTATTAATTTTGTGAAAGAATGTGACACAAATCATATAATATCTAAAACGTAAGCATTTTATAGTTTCAGTCAAGATGGAACTATAAAATGTTTCTTGTTTTAGACACAATCATATAAGAAAATAGAACCCCTCAAACCCCATATTTTAATACAGTAAAATTAATGTATAGAGGGGTCTTCATTATTTTTCTCATTTCTACTAAAAAAAATATTGTGAGGTCCTAACTAAAGAGTACTCACAATGTAATGTAAATCCTATTGTACAGTAAAATCGGGGCTTAGAGGGTATACATTGTTTTCCTCATTTCTACTAAAAATGTATATTGTGGGTCATTGTTAGAACCGCCCCACCGAGGCAGTTTTAGCGAGTACCCACAATATATGTTTTGAGCTGAAATAATAAGGATACATGTAACCTGATTTTTATCTGAAACATTTCATTTTCGGTGGTAAAATTTAACCAATGTATTTGAATAGGCATTTTAAGTAATGATATAATGGTGACTAAAAATAAAAACAGAATAAAAGTGTGGATGTTTCTTCCATTAATATCAAAACCTGGACGTAGTTATCAAACCCGTAAAAGAATAGATTTGACTTGTCAAACCTATATCCCTAGATAATTGATTACCCTGCCTTGGTCCCCTACCTGTATGACAGCCAGAGTACGCCAGGTGTATCTTATATCAAAACTCCATTCTTCAATAAACAATCATTAGGGTGTTATGCAATCAAAAAATGTGTCTTTAACCAGGTTTTCCAATGGAAAACTCTGGTTATTAAAATGATGTTTGGCGGGTGGATAGGTTGGCGTCAACATTTCGTTTCCGGGGCATAACTCTGCAACCGTTTGAAATATTTTAATGATACTTGCTAGGATTATAATACAGGTTGGTGTGGAGTGTCACTTGCATGAATGACAACTCTGCTTGTCTTCTTTTTTTAATTATCTCCCATGTTCCATATTTTATCTTAATTTTCGTTTCAGGAGCATAACTCAGCAACCGTTTGAAATATTTCAATAGTACTTTGTAGGATTACAAAACAGGTTATTGCGGGATGTCACATGCAAGGATGACATCTCTGCTTGTCTTAATGTCCAGAGCATAACTCCGCAGCTGTTTGAAATATTTTAATGATACTTGGAAGGATTATAGAACTAGTCAGTGCGGAGTGTCGCATGCAAGAATGACCACTCTTGTAATGTTTTCCTGATTTCATGCAATTTTTGGAAAAGCTGGATTTCTTGCAATTTTCCAGGTTCCTTGTTTTTTTTTTTGAAATATAATGATATACATGTATTCCTTTTAACCCTTTTCTTGCTGTTCACGACAACCCCTATCTTTGGAAACAGTGTAGATCCAGATCAGATGGCTTCTGAAGAAGCCATATCAGATGGCTTCTGAAGAAGCCATCTGATCAGGATCTACACTGTTTGGCATTCAGTTTATGAATTTGTAGCAATAAATTACATCAAGTAATTTGATTGGTTGATAGAAAGAAATGGGTGTGGCTTAAATGAATAGTCAGCAAGATAAGGGTTAAATTGGCTATTGCAGAAGAACTGGATTGGAAATGGGATGGCAAGATAATTTTACATTAGGGCGACGAACTTTGCATCACTGTGCATGAATTCCTGGAGGGAGAGAACATTTCTCATTATTTTATGGGGGTTTCTTCTAATGTGAAATGTTTGACTGTGACATCCACTCAAGTATGCCTGAAAGTGCATTCTAACTTCTATTTGTCAATGTTTTCAGATTCACATTGGGTGTTTGACTCGAGGAAATTTTGACTTTAGGCATGCATACAGGTGCATTCTGAGCCTGTAGTACAATCTGTGTTTTCGAAGTCTGGGTGTATGCCTTCACGCTGGTGTAAGTGTTCAGGGTCTTCCTGTTCGCCCCCGCCCATTGGGGCTTGAAGAAATAGATGGACTGCATGATGCTTCCATGCAGAGCTGAAACAGACCCACACAGGAGTACTGGTAAACCGCTGAGAGAATCTAAGCCTGTCCAGGCAAAGCGGTGCGAGTCGGCCCGTCCATACTTATAAACCCTATTGGTTTTATTGGGCGGCAGGGCTTGAGATGCCATTTCATCTCAATGTGGGGTAAAAGTCCCACAAAATTAGTAGCAACATCTCCAAAATGACCTTTACAGTGTTGACGGGGACGTTAAACCTCAAATCAAACAAATCAGGGTCTTCCTGATAACTTTATTTTCAGAATGCCGATATAGGCTCTTTGCGGCCTCTGTCTATCTAATCCACTTAGAGATATAGATTTGGCTACACTTTGCTTCCCTCCAGAGCAGAAACTGACCATGCATGAGTTATGGTAAATTGTTAACTGCTAAACTGAACCATTTATGATACAAAAACTTCTGTTCTTCGTAGACTTAAGGGGAATGGGAATACCTAGCACATATTTCCGCCATTTTTCAAAGGGAGACAACTTTCAGGACTTCCTGTTTGCTTTTCTATAGGCTCAGTCCCACTGGAAATGGAGTCTACGGTTAAAGAAAGAATTTGCTCCTCAGGGGCAAATTCTTTCCTTCAAGAGTTGACCCCTATTGACATGGGGGACAAAAAAACTTTTGCAGGAGTTGCCTCCCCTGAAGGTGTACCTGTTCCCATTAAGTTTCTTTTACTGATGTGTTGATTATTATTTCCTTTTAACCACACTCCCTCATATCATCTTGTTATAGACCCTTAGTTATCTAGCTGGCGTAGAAGCCTCCATGGTGTAGTGAAAAAGCTACTCGCCTCGCAAACCGGGGGGTCGACAGATTGATTCAAGGCTTCCCAGACTTTCGGATGAGTATTTAAACAGAGGTCCCATCAGTATATGATCCTAGTTGTTGGTGGGACGTAAAACTCCAATACACACAGCTGTCTCACGTAATTTTTACTTCAGTCAAAATGCAGTTTTCCCCAGAATGTCACTTGCATACCTGAATGATCAATGTCCCGCTTTTGTTTTTGCGATATTACCGGTAACCCTTTTGGTACCAAATGGAATCTGCCTCCTTATTTACGGCAGGTGTCCATTTCAAAATTTCGGGGGTGTCAGGTTGTGTTTTCTTCAAAATTTATTTCGAAAATGACTGAACTTTTAGCAAACAGTGGAGGCCCTGATCAGACGCTGCATTCTGCGGCGTCTGATCTGGGCCTGCACAGTTTGCTAGGGTACCCGTTTTGGGGTTTCTGGTTCTAAATGGGTTAAGGGCCGACTTAGCATTTTCTATTCATTATCAAGCGGAAGCTGGGGGTCCCAAAAGAAAGGGCAAAAATCTGAACCTTCTTTTAAAGGAAAATACTACACTTGAGCCTCCGTAAAAGGGACCCTTTCTTAAGCCACTTTGTAAGATCAGACGCCCAGCAGAATGCAGCGTCTGATCAGGGCCTCCACTGTTTGCTAAAAGTTCAGTCATTTTCGAAATAATTATTGAAGAAAACACAACCTGTCAACCCTAAATTTCAAAATGGACTCCTCCTTTATATAAGGAGGAAGATTCCATTTGGTACAAAAGGGGTTAATTGTTAGTTGAATTTTTCTGGTTGGTGTTTTACCATAAATTTTATTTTTCTTATTTCTCTGATTTAACTGATATTACAAAAGCTAGACTATCACAGCTGTTTTTCCCATTTTGATTAATAATTTGAAAGTGTCATTCACTGAGTAATTATATGGGGCACCAGATGTTTTTTTTTAGCTCACCAGAGCTGAATGCCCCAGGTTAAATAAGCTTACAGTATAGGCTGTGGTCCGTGGTCTACGTCAACGTCAGCATTTTTAAACCTCTTCTCTGAAACCTTACTTCATGTGGAACCTCCTTATGGTGGGGGATTGAAAGTTTGTTCATGGGAACTTGGTCACATGATCAAGATGGCCAACATGCCCATATATACTAAAAACCTTTAAAACTCTTCTCCTCAGGAACCGAAAGATGGCCTTGAAACTTGGTATACAGCATTGGGGACTCAGGTCCTACCAAGTTAGTTTAAATGATGACCTTTTGTTGATCTTGACCTACTTAACATCAAGGTCAAATTTGGTCACTCAGTAATTTTTATGAAAAAAAGGGTTAAACTGGATTTTTCTGATATTGCCTGTGGCATCAGAATTGATACTTGCAATCAGCTGAATGGAAGGTTATCAATTCCAAAGGTCAAGGTCATTTACTGGCCTGTGTCCTGGGGCTCAGATTCAGTATTTTTATCTTCTCCACTTAAATTGCTGAATGGAATTTTTTCGTTTCTAAAGGTCATGGTCATTTACTGACCTTTGTCCTGGATGACTCAGGTTCACTATTTTCATCTTCATCTTCACTTAATCTGCTGGGCTGATTGAAATCAAGTTACATGTGGAGCTCTGTGGGATGAGTGATGAAAGTTTATTTGTGAAATTGGAGTCACATGACCAAGATGGCCACCATGACCATATATGGAAAAAGACCTTTAAAATTAATTTTCTCAGGAAAAAAATGGCTGATGAGCTTCAGTCTTTGTATATACATGTAGCATTAGGGATTTGGACCCTACCAAATTTGTTCAAATGATGACCTCTGGTTGACATTGGCCTGCTTTATGTCAAGGTCAGATTTGATCACCTAGACACTTGTACAAAAAAAAAAAATAACTATTCTGGTTCTTTTGTAGCCTTTGGCATCAGAATTGATATTAATATTATGCAATCAGCCGAATGGAAGTTATTGATTCCAAAGGTCGAGGTCATTTACTGACCTGTGTCCTAGATGGCTCAGATTCAGTACTTTTATCTTCTCCATTGATTGAAATCAAATGGGCCCCGTCAAGTGATTTTGGTACTTATCGCCTATGCGAGCAGCGAAGGTTCAGGCAAGCCTGCGCATATGCGCAGTCTCGCCAGAACCATCGCTGCTCGCTCATAAAAGCAGTGAATCAAGAGGAACCTTCAGACAGAAAGCCATATCCCTGGCGCCTCTGAATGGCTGGGCATGCGCAGTTAAAATTTGTCATGACGGAATGATCAAAGACACAAATTCGCTTGGCAGGGCTCAAATTATATTATGGAGCCACTATAGGATGAGGCAATGGAAATTTATTCTTGGGATAAGTGTCACATAACCAAGATGGCTGCCATGCCCATATACCGGTATGTTGAAAACCCTTCGAAAATCTTTTTCACAGGAACCAGATAGCCAAAACCTTGAAACTTGGTCTGTTGCGTTGGGGACTCGGGGACCCTAACCAAGTTTGTTAAAATGGTGACCTTGTTCACCATGAACTTTTATACATCAAGGTCAAATTTGATCAGATAGACCTTTGTATATGAGAGAGACAAAACCGTCAATTTTTTTTTTCTGTTGTAGCCGATGACATAAAAAAATGATATTCCTAACAAGTTTGCTCAGATGGTAACCTTTGATCGGCAATGGTCTATTTTGTGTCAAGGTTGTATTTGGTCACTTTGGCATTTCCAATGGGGAAAAAGGCAAAACATTGGATTTTTTTTCTGGTAGTCTAGAAGCCCCTGGAATCAGAATTAATATTTGCAGTCAACTGGATGGAAGTTGATAATTATGGCCAAGATGGCTGCCCATGAATGGTACATGTATAAAGGGCTGGAGACTCTTCATTTCAGGATCTGAAAGGCTAGGTTTTTCAAGCCACCCTGGTTTATTGAAAAAATGTGGCCCATTTTTCAAGCCACCCTGGTTTATTGAAAAAATGTGGCCCTTAGGGGCCATTGTAAGTTTTTCACACTTGACTTCTGGTGAGCATAGTGGCCCATCGGCCTCTTCTTTTTTCAATGTTTTTACATAGGGTTAATGCAAAATTACAGTTGAACTTCAATGGCTCGAACACCTTTGGGACCTCGAAAATCTGTTCGAGACAGGGGTAGTTCGAGCCAGTGAGGTTACTGTCAGAAGGCATACCGATATACTTTTAAACATCTTTTCGGTGTTCTATAATGAAAATGTGTACTCATTAGAATCGCCTCATCGAGGCAATTCTAATGAGTACACACAACATACATTTGCAAGATAAAAGACTAAAATCTCCTTAATTATGCCCCACTATTTCTTATGTAGAGGATTTCGCTAGGGGCTCAAGAATGGGTTCGACACATCCATGGTAAACGAGCCATCGAAGTTCTACTGTAATCAGTTTTGAACCAAAGCGCATCAGAGGTGCACGTAATTT
>OY757012.1:48995981-49253838 GCA_963580285.1 Lucinisca nassula | reverse complement strand
AGGTGAGCGATCCAGGGCCATCATGGCCCTCTTGTTTTTATTATTTTCTACTTGAAAATAGACAAAAAGGGGACCAGTCTGAAGCATAGGCACCGAGGTTATAAAACTTTTTCATGCTCAACTCACTTCAGCATGAAATTTACCCTGCTCATAAGTTTTAAAATGCCAACAAATATTGAGATGGCATTTTAAAATTTATGAGCAGGGTAAATGACATTTTCTGCTGATCTAAGTAGGAAAATTGTCACCAGACAGGTGAGCGGTTCAGGACCACTGGTCCTCTGGTTTTTGCAAACTTTTCAAAAATATTTTTGCATACAGGCAAACAGTGCGGGCCCAGATCAGACTGCTCCTACAGGAGCAGTCTGATCTGGGGTCCACACTGTTTGCAAAAAATTACTTTTAAGGTAACCAGCAGACGGCAAAGTAAATGACAATAGTCTTGATTGGCATTTTATTGGTTAAGCTAACGCTGCTTTATACAACTGGGCCCAGTTCATCAGTTTGTCTAGCTTCTATCAGACTGACATTTTCTGGCCTTCTATAATGAAATTGAAGTCCAACCTGTATTAAGCAAGCACCTAAGGGATAATCAAAATTGGCTTGCTTAAGACAGGTGCTTGCTTAACACAGGTGGATTTTAATACATTTGCATTTTTAGGGAGCCAAATGCACGCTGCTTAAGACAGGTTGGTTGCTTATTAGAGGTGGCCACTTTGACAGGTTTGACTGTACAAACAAACAAGACTGTATCTAATTATATAAAAAAAATGCTTCTTTCATTTGTAGGAGAGAAGAAGAAGAGAGAAAACAAAGGGAAAGAGAAGACAGAGAGAGAAAATTACTGGAGGAAGAAGCTCACAGACAGTTAGAACTGGAGAAACAGAGACAGAAAGAACAGGAGTAGGTGTTATTTTGTACTGTACAGTTGATCGTTTTTGTCTCAAAACACTCATATCTCAACATTTTAACTGCTAAAGTCAAACAGAAATTTGGCTATGTTGATTTGGTCTTAATATAGGAACTTTACTGTATTCGCAATCATTTGCAAGGGTGATACAAGGTTAGGAGACATTGTGAAAGAAGTAAATTTCTGAGCAAGTGTAACAACTTCAGGCTTTCATTTTGCACTAAGAGTGTTTTGTACTGTTGTTTAAATCTAATCTTATTATACCCCCGCAAACGAAGTTTGAAGGGGGTATATAGGAGTCAGCTTGTCGTCTGTCGTCGTCGTTCCGTTACAAAAAACTTTTAACATTGCTCATAACTTCCTTATTCTTTGACCGATTTCTTTAATATTCACACACCACACACCTTGCCACTAGTACTTAAGATTGATATACACAAACCTGACCTTGACCTTTACGTTGACCTTCCTCAAGGTCAAATACTTGTAAAAACTTGTCTGACAACGCATGCGGGGGTATAATTGGCGCCCGTTAGGCGGCAGCTCTAGTTTGGGTATGCTGAAAAAGATGCTTTCGCAAGGTACATCGACTACAAATAATAAGTGAGTTTTTCTGTTAAAAGTATTGGACAAATGCTGATAAAATCTACCAATTTCACCAGACTTAACCATTGGCTGGCCTTTTAGCATTTAGTTCTGCTGTATATTCCTTAGATTTCAACTCTCCTTTTATCTCAAACTACTGTTATATCAAACCAAAAATTTTAGTCTATTGCATTTTGAGATAATGAGGGTTAACTTGATTATAAAAACCTTTTGAATGTCCTCCTTGTCCTGTTGGGTAATTGGGCTATCGCTTAATCATTAGGCTTTTCACCTCTGTGGTTCAAGCCTTACTAGGGTCATGTGAGATGCCAATTTCTGCAACTGAAAATCAGGTGGTTTTTCTCTGGGTACTCAGATATTTTGTCCCCATCTGATTAACTATTGGCACAAAATACTGTAAAAATCATAAAATTTCACACACCTTGAGGACTTACTGTAATTATACCCCCGGCATACGAAGTATGCTATGGGGGTATAATGTTTTCGTCCTGCCGTTCGTCTGTTCCTCCATCTGTCCGTCCGTCTTTCCGTCTGTCCTGGCGAACATGTCAGGTTTAGGGGCTAGTGTCCAGATTGATAACAATAGAAAATGATTGGAAAATGATGGGTAAACAATAGATTTATTCCGTAAATAAAAGGTTTAGGAGGTTAGCCCCTAAACCAAACAAAAGAAAAGAACAAAAGAAATAGCCCTTAAACCTGACATGTTGGAACATCCGTCTGTACATCCGTTAACATTTTTAGCTCACCAGAGCAGAAGGCTCCAGGGGAGCTTATAAGATAGGCATTGGTCCGTCGTCGTCGTTGTCTGCGACGTCAACATTTTCAAACAACATTTCCTCTGAAACTACTTGGCCAATTGAAACCAAATTACATGTGGAGCCTCTATGGGAAGGGGGAACGAAAGTTTGTTCGGGAGGACTGGGTCACATGACCAATATGGCCGCCATGCCCATATATGGTAAAAACCTTTAAAAATCTTCTTCTCAAGAACCGAATAGCCGATGATCTTGAAACTTGGTATGCTGCATCGGGGACTCGGGCCCTACCAAGTTTGTTCAAATGATGACCTTTGGTTGACCTTGACCTGTTTTACGTCAAGGTCAAATTTGGTCACTTAGATATTTGTATGGAAAAATGGCAAAACAGTGGATTTTTCTAACTGTGTGTTAGCTAGTGGCATCAGAAATGGTATTTGCAATCAGCTAAATGGAAGTTTACCAGTTTCAAAGGTCAAGGTCATTAACCGACCTTTGTCCAGGATGCCTCGGATTCAGTATTTTTATCTTCTTCTTCACTTAAACTACTGGGCCAATTGAAACCAAATTACATGTGGTGCCTCTATGGAATGAGGGAACAAATGTTTGTTCGTGAGGACTGGGCCACATGACCAATATGGCCGCCATGTCCATATATGGTAAAAATCTTTGAAAATCTTCTTCTCAAGAACCGAATTACATGTGGAGCCTCTATGGGAAGGGGGAACGAAAGTTTGTTCGGGAGGACTGGGTCACATGACCAATATGGCTGCCATGCCCATATATGGTAAAAACCTTTAAAAATCTTCTTCTCAAGAACCGAATAGCCGATGATCTTGAAACTTGGTATGCAGCATCAGGGACTCTGGCCCTACCAAGTTTGTTCAAATGATGGACTTAGGTTGACCTTGACCTGTTTTACATCAAGGTCAAATTTGGTCACTTAGACATTTGTATGGAAAAATGGCAAAACAGTGGATTTTTCTGATTGTATATTAGCTAGTGGCATCAGAAAATGTATTTACAATGAGCTGAATGGAAGTTTATCAGTTCCAAAGGTCAAGGTCATTTACTGACCTTTGTCCAGGACGCCTCAGATTCAGTATTTTTATCTTCTCCACTTAAACTACTTGGCCAATTGAAACCAAATTACATGTGGTGCCTCTATGGAATGAGGGAATGGAAGTTTGTTCGTCTGGACTGGGTCACATGACCAATATGGGCCGCCATGCCCATATATGGTAAAAACCTTTAAAAACCTTCTACTCAAGAACCGAATGGCCGATGATCTTGAAACTTGGTATACAGCATCAGGGACTCTGGCCCTACAAAATTTGTTCAAATGATGACCTTAGGTTGACCTTGACCTGTTTTACATCAAGGTCAGATTTGGTCCCTTAGACATTTGTAGGGAAAAATGGCAAAACAGTGGATTTTTCTGATTGTATATTAGCTAGTGGCATCAGAAATGGTATTTACAATCAGCTGAATGGAAGTTTATCAGTTCCAAAGGTCAAGGTCATTTACCGACCTTTGTCCAGGACGCCTCAGATTCAGTATTTTTATCTTCTTCACTTAAACTACTTGGCCAATTGAAACCAAATTACATGTGGTGCCTCTATGAAATGAGGGAACAAAAGTTTGTTCGTGAGGACTGAGTCACATGACCAATATGGCCGCCATGCCCATATATGGTAAAAACCTTTAAAAATCTTCTACTCAAGAACCGAATGGCCGATGATCTTGAAACTTGGTATACAGCATCAGGGACTCTGGCTCCTTCAAAATTTGTTCAAATGATGACCTTAGGTTGACCTTGACCTGTTTTACGTCAGGGTCAAATTTGGTCCCTTAGACATTTGTATGGAAAAATGGCAAAACAGTGGATTTTTCTGATTGTATATTAGCTAGTGGCATCAGAAATGGTATTAACAATCAGCTGAATGGAAGTTTATCAGTTCCAAAGGTCAAGGTCATTTACCGACCTTTGTCCAGGACGCCTCAGATTCAGTATTTTTATCTTCTTCTTCACTTAAATTACTTGGCCAGTTGAAACCAAATTACTTGTGGAGCCTCTATGGAATGAGGGAACAAGTTTGTTCGTGAGGACTGGGTCACGTGACCAATATGGGCCGCCTTGCCCATATATGGTAAAAACCTTTAAAAATCTTCTTCTCAAGAACCGAAAGCCCCCGCCCATAGGGGCTTGAAGAAATATATGGGCTGCATGATGCTTCCACGCAGAGCTGAATCCGGCCCGCACACTAGTACTGGTAAACCGCTTAGAGGATCTAAGCCTGTCCAGGAACCGCGGTGCGAGGCGTACCGTCCATGCTAATAAACCCTATTGGTTTCATTGGGCGACAGGGCTTGAGATGTCATTTCATCTCAATGTCGGGTAAAAGTCCCACAAAATTGGAAGCAACGCCTCCAAAATGACCTTTACAGTGTTGGCGGGGATGTTAAACCTCAAATCAAACAAACAAACTCAAGAACCGAATGACAGATGATCTTGAAACTTGGTATGCAGCATCAGGGACTCTGGCCCTACCAAATTTGTTCAAATGATGACCTTTGGTTGACCTTGACCTGTTGTATGTCAAGGTCAAATTTGGTCACTTAGACATTTGTATGGAAAAATGGCAAAGTAGTGGATATTTCTGATTGCCTGGTAGGCTGTGACATCAAAAATGATATATGCAGTTAGCTGAATGGAAGTTTATCAATTCCAAAGGTCAAGGTCATTACTGACTTTTGTCTTGGATGGCTCTGATTCAGTATTTTTATCTTCTTCTCCAGTAAAAGAGCTGTGCTGATTGAAACCAAATTACATGAAAAGCCTCTATGGGGGTGAGGCAATTAAACATTATTTGTGGTATTGTTGTCACATGACCAAGATGGGCACCTAGCCTGTATATGGTATAAACCACATGACCTCTTGTGAGCTTAGTGGCCCATGGGCCTCTTGTTGTTAAAGTTTTGCATCAAAGTTTCTAAGAGATTGTATCTTCTGAGCCCATTGATAGATTTAGTTGATACTTACACTGAAGTTACATACTGGTCCAAAATTTCATTGATGCATATCCCACCCTCCACAGTGACCATTTTCTGAATAAATTTCTTACATTATACCTGAACATGACACCCCTTAACCCTTTTGTTTGTTTGTTTGATTTGAGGTTTAACGTCCCCATCAACACTGTAAAGGTCATTTTGGAGACGTTACTTCCAATTTTGTGTGATTTTTACCCGACATTGAGATGAAATGACATCTCAAGCCCTGGCACCCAATGAAACCAATAGGGTTTATAAGCATGGGCGGTATGACACTCACAATGCTTTGCCTGGGCAGGCTTAGATCCTCTAAGCTGTTAACCAGTACTCGTGTGCAAGTCGGTTTAAGCTCTGCGTGGAAGCATCATGCAGCCCATCTATTTCTTCAAGTCCCGATGGGCGGGGGGCCAACCTTAACCCTTTTTGTACCAAATTGAATCTTCCTCCTTATATATCAAATCCTGTACCATATACTATTATGCGATGTATACATTGAATTTATTCTAATAAATATTGTTTAAACCAAAGCAGGAGCCCATTTTAAAATTCAGGGGTGTCATGTTGTGTTTTCATCAAAATTTATTTGGAAAATTACTGAACTTTTAGCAAACAGTGGAGGCCCTGATCAGACACCGCATTCTGCTGCGTATGGGCTTGCACTGTTTGCCAGGGTACCAGTTTTGGGGTTTCCAGTACCAAATGGGTTAATTTCAAAAATGGACTCCTCCTGTATATAAGGGGGGAAGATTTCATTCAGTTGGCTCCCGGGCTATGAGTTGAAGAATTCTAACTAAGAAAACATACTCCTCCTTGACTATTTTTCTGTACACATTAACTCCCTTACCTGGCAGAAAATTATAACTCATCAGCCAAATCAGAGAGAAATGAAGTATGTTTTAATAATAAGGTAAAACTTTCTGTTTTAAAGGGTACTTTAGAGTTGTTTCAGTTTGGTGACCTTGACCCTGTTTTCAAGGTCAGCACTGGACAAAATATGTTATATGGTGGAGCACATTTGTTTTGTTTAAAAACAAATCTAGTTCATTCCTGCTTTTCTTGATGGCAGATACTGGCTCAACGATTTATTCAGAACCATCTCTTCCCCTACTTGTTTGCTAGTCCCATTATTCTGAGAATTAATCTACATTATAAATGATAAGAAAGTCAAATTTTAACCCATTACATGCCAATCACGACAACTGTAGTCTGCTTTGACGTCTGCTGATTACTTTAAAAGTCATTTTTGCAAACAGTGTGGTCCTAAATCAGACTGCTCCTTAAGGAGCAGTCTGATTTGGGCTCACACTGTTTGCCTGTACACAAAAATAGTTTTAAAAGTTTGCAAGAAAAATTCAGCAGACGACATTTTCAGATTTAGTTTTTCTCAGCATTTGAGGGTTAAAAGGTTTTGATTCTTTCACTTATTTACCATAATGATTGTAAGTATTGGGACAGACAAGCCTAAGCAAACAGTGCAGACCCAGATCAAACTGCTCCTTTAACATCTGATCC
The DNA here is from genome assembly GCA_963580285.1 of Lucinisca nassula. Lineage (NCBI taxonomy): Eukaryota > Metazoa > Mollusca > Bivalvia > Lucinida > Lucinidae > Lucinisca > Lucinisca nassula. The sequence goes on along the minus strand of OY757012.1, from coordinate 49,247,001 downwards.
TGGTCTAGACTGTTTGGACTCCTTGCAGGATCATGTAACAAATTTGTTAAAGTTTTGGGAGTATTATAGCAAGTTCCGAAGGTGCCCGAATTTTTAGGATTTTTACTTGTGTTGCCATATTTACCATTTCACCCCAGAATATCAAAGTGGACTCTTCCACCTTTGAAACCTGGATAATTATGTGTGTTGTGTGTTGTAGTGGTTAAGCTACAAATCTTATTAACCAGGGGTTGTAGGTTTGATTCTTGGATTATCCAGCCTTTCTAGTGTGTCTCTTAATACTTAAGCTGCCAAGAAACATTGCATCTTAAAATGTTGTCTGTTTTTATGTCTGCTGAATCTTCTTGCAAACTTTTCAAACATGTTTTTTTTTCCATACAGGCAAGCAGTGTGGACACTGATCAGACTGCTCCAAGAGGAACAGTCTGATCTGTGTCCACACTGTTTGCAGCAAACAATGACTTTTAAAAGTAACTTGCAGATGACAAAGCAGACAACAGTTGTCGTGATTGGCATTTTATGGATTAAAGAGGTCACTTCACGATATGAATTTAGTTGTTGGTGGGACATAAAACTCAGACATGCAAATTGTTTTCATTTGTATCAGTATCCATCTACAGGGTTGAAAGGTTTATGTGCAAATATCTGAATCTGAATATGAATCCTGTGGGCTTTAACCCATTTCAGGCCGGAAACCCCTAGAGGGGTACCCTGGAAAACAGTGCAGGCCCAGATCAGACGCCGCAGAATGCGGCATCTGATCAGGGCCTACACTGTTTGCTGAAAGTTCAGTCATTTTCCAGATAAATTTTGAAGAAAACACAACCTATTTACACCCCCTAAATTTTGAAATGGATTCCTGCCGTATACAAGGAGGAAGATTCCATTTGGAACAAAAAGGGTTAATGGATATTAGTGCCTCTTTTATAAACAAATGTGCAGGTAATTTTATTGCCTTACAGGCACTCATTATTCCACCATTAGTTGAACCACACAACAAAAGAGACCGTTTTACTGCGTTTGTCGTCAGTGAATGCTCAGATCAGCTTGTAAATGTCATGCACAAGCTGATCGGAGCCTTCGCTACTGACATGATACTTCATTACTATACAGGGTGCACGGGCTGATCCGTGTCAGCACTGGTTTGCAGAACAACGAAGACAGGCTTTTATGGCAGCGTGGTTCAGATAACTATTGATTCATTGAAGGCTGTTTGAGAACAGAAGGAAACAACATACCTTAATAACCCATTTTAGCGCAAAAATCCTAAAAATTCGGACACCTTGAGAACTTGCTGTAAGTCTCCTAAAATACTTACAAATTTTAGATTTTCACGATCCAGCAAGGAGTCCAAAAGGTGCAGACGGAATAGCAAAGAGTGAAGATCCTGATCAGACTGATCTGGGTCTGCACAGTTTGCTTAGGCCTGACTGACCCAACACTTAGGATCATTACCTCAAAACAAGGTCTCTGGCAAACGGTGCAGGCCCAGACCAGATGCTGCAGAATGCTGCATCTGTTCTGCAACATCTGATCAGGATCTTCACTGTTTGCAAACAGACAACATCAACATATTTTCAGGCAGGGGCATCCGTGTCCTGTGAACTCATTTCTAGTTCCTTATTATAGTTGCTTAATACAGCAAAATTCCTATATTAAGGCCACCTTTGGGACTGTTCAAAAGTGGTCTTTAAGACCACTTTTGAACAGTCCCAAAGGTGGTCTCTTACTAGAGGACCCTGGGTGTAGAAAACACATAGTAAGAATGACAGAAACCTTCAATATATGCTTTTAAAAGCAGAATTAGGAAGAATTTTGGCTGGTCTTGCTGTACATACTATAACCAAAGGACTGGGACAGATAGGCCTAAGCAAACAGTGTAGACCCAGATCAGACAGCTCCTGAAGGAGCAGTCTGATCAGGGTCTACACTGTTTGCCATTCCATCTGCACTTTTTGGACTCCTTGCTGGATTGTGAAACAAATTTAATTGTTTAAATTTTAGGAGAATTACATCAAGTCCTCAAGGTGTCCGAATTTTTTGGATTTTTTACGGTACATTTTTTCACCCCTTTTGATTTAACCTGTGGATGTTATTGATCAATAAACATATAAATGACATCCCGCCCCTGCCCATAGGGGCTTGAAGAAATATATGGGCTGCACGATGCTTCCACGCAGAGCTAAATCCGGCCCGCACACTAGTACTGGTAAACCGCTTAGAGGATCTAAGCCTGACCAGGAACCGCAGTGCAAGGCAGACAGTCCATGCTAATAAACCCTATTGGTTTCATTGGGCGGCAGGGCTTGAGATGTCATTTCATCTCAGTGTCAGGTAAAAGTCCCACAAAATTGGAAGCAACGTCTCCAAAATGACCTTTACAGTGTTGACGGGACGTTAAACCTCAAATCAAACAAACAAATAAATGACAGCATTAGTTTTGGATACCCCTTTAAATGCATAATAGACCGGCCCCAATTTACTAGGTGGAAGGGTCGGTGTGCGATACCGTATTTAACGAAATATTCGGACACCTCAACTCCTTACCATACTTGCTCTAAATTTGAACAAGTACAATTTACTACCCGATGTTGTGTCTTAAGACAGCTGAATGAGTGGTAAACAGTGTAGACCTTGATGAGGTGTCTCATCTGGATTTATTAACCCTTGTCCTGCTGAGCCCGGATATGTCATATCTTTCAAACAATGAAGATCCAGATCAGATGGCTTCTGAAGAAGCCATCTGATCAGGATCTACATTGTTTGCCATTCAGATTGTGAATTTGTTGCAATAATTTGCATCAAGTAAGCTGATTGGTTGATATTTGGTAGTGGGTGTGGCATATATGAATATTCAGCAGGACAAGGGTTGAGAAATGAATTTTATTTTTCTGCTGTTCATGAAAGTATATTTACATTTCCAGTGTAAAGTCTGATGTTAACCTATAGAAAACAATTGCATTCATACTTCCATGACTGAAATGAAAATCACATGATTTTCAGTGACGTTAAGTGATGTCATTCTAAACCATTGTTCTCTACGGACGTTGATGACGTCATCGCTGCTCCGCTCTTTGTAGAAAAACAGCCTGTAAATGTTTTTTTTTTTTTTTCAGCTTTAAAAGTTTGCCCTACAAGCATTTTTTTGCCCAGTGATCAGGGGCAAATAATGTAAATATAAAAAATAAACTTAATTAGGGCCCCGCACTGAAAGTGTGGGTGCCCTATAGTAATCACTCTGTCCGTCCGTCTGTCTGTCTGTCTGTCTGTCCGTCCGTCCGTCTGTCCGTCCACAAATTTTTTTATCCTCCATAACTTTTTATTATTCCTGGATGGATTTAAATATTACTTGGCATCATTCTGTCCGTCCGTCTGTCTGTCTGTCCGTCTGTCCGTCCACAAATTTTTTTATCCTCCATAACTTTCTTATTCCTGGATGGATTTAAATATTACTTGGCAGAAATGTTAACCATAATGTGATGGAGTGTTGCGCGCAATACTCAGGTCCGTACCTCAAAGGTCAAGGTCATACTTAGAGGTTAAAGGTCAAAAAAGGGTCTTTCCTGTGTCCAATTAATAACTTTGTTATTATTCCTGGATGGATTTAAATATTACTTGGCAGAAATGTTAACCATAATGTGACGAAGTGTCACACGCAAGACCCACAGCCGTACCTCAAAGGTCAAGGTCATACTTAGAGATAAAAGGTCAAAAAAGCGTCTTTTTTATTGTGTCCAATCTATAACTTTCTTATACCTGGATGGATTTAAATATTACTTAGCAGAAATATTAACCATAATGTGACAGTGTGTCACGCGCAAGACCCAGGTCCGTACCTCAAAGGTCAAGGTCATACTTAGAGGTGAAAGGAAAAAAAAAACGTCTTTTTTAACATCAACATTTTCCTACTCCTCTGATAGCGCTGCCGGGGCCCTAGTCAGTTTCACTGACAGCTCTAGTTTTTCTGCTTTTCATGAAAGTGTGAACAACAGTGGGTCGCTAGCAAAGTTTACATGAACTTACTTTGCATGCGACCCACTGCGTTCATACTTCCATGAACTGCAGAAAAATAAATTTCATTTCTTAAATGAATGCAGTGGGTCATGTGCAAAGTAAAGGGGTTCATATAAAGTTTGCTAGCGACCCGGTGTCATTCATACTTTCATGAAAAGCAGAAAAGTTAATTTTATTTTTTTTATATTTACATTCTTTGCCCCTCATCACTAGGTGAAACAATGCTAATAAGGCAAACTTTTAAAGCGGAAAAACATTTTGCACTGTTTTTCTACAAAGCGCGGAACGGCGTTGACGTCACCAACACCTGTAGAGAACCATGGTTTAGACTGACGTCACATGGCGTCACTGAAAATCATGTGACTCAATGCGTTCATGGAAGTATGAACTACATTGTTTTATATAAGTTTACATCAGACGTAACACTGGAAATGTAAATATTAGTGTTTGTTAAGGCATATATGAACAAATACATAGGGTAAATACAGTATATGGGTTAATCAGGTTTGAAATTGGTGAGCTATGCCAGCTTGTGACAGCTCTTGCTCTTCATGACATCTCAGGCTCTGCTATTGGAAAATGACAAAGAACAGTGAGAGAATTCGAGATAAACTGTGACAACAAAAGACAATTAATCAGATGTTGCAAGAATTGATTTCTTAGATATAGCTTGATATGGTTTAATAGTGGATTTATCTCGCATATAAATCTAGTTTAGGATTTTAAAGGAAGGTAGTGGTTTGATTTCTAAGAAAGGAATATATAGTCATGTAATTTTATCATGTTTTTATGTCTCCTTTACTCGTGACTTCATCTTAATAAGTGACTTCCCTATGTTATGTCTTTCTTTCTTTTCATTTTTTCTTTCTTTCTTTCTTTCTTTCTTTCTTCTTGCCTCCTTTACTTGTGACTTCCTCTTTTTATAAGGACTTACTTAGGCAAACCTTTTCTATGGTCATTCTCTCCCTTCCGCTGATTGAAGAAGGGCAGTTGTCAGTTTCTGGCGAAAGAATTTGCAATGTTATTGTATTGGTTAACCGCTTACGTATAAGCCTGCCCAGGTAAAGTGTGGATAGGTAAACAGACCGGCTCAAAAATGACCTAAATAGTGTTGACTGGGCCGTTAAACTCCAAATCAAACAATAACTTCCTGTTGTTATGTTTCTTTCTTTCTTACTTTCTTTCTTTCTTTCTTTCTTTCTTTCTTTCTTTCTTTCTTTCTTTCTTTGTTTCTCAATATACTGCCATTCTAGGCAGGCACTTGTTTTGTTAGCTCACCTGAGCACGAAGTGCTCAAGGTGAGCTTTTGGGATCAGTCTTTGTCCGTCGTCCGTCGTCCGTGCGTGCGTGCGTCCGTCCGTCCGTCGTCAACTTTTGCTTTAAACAACATCTCCTCCAAAACTGCTGGACAGATTTTGATCTAATTTCACAGGAATGCTCCTTGGGTGATCCTCTGCCAAAATTGCTCAAACTGTTCCGCTCGGGTGAACAAGATTTCCGCCAGAGCTATAAAAATAGAAAATTCTTTAAACGACTTCTCCTGCTTAACAAGTGGATGGATTTTGAAATTGTTTCACAGGAATGTTCCTTGGATGACCCTCTACCAAAATTGCTCAAAACGTTCAGCTCTGGTGAACAAAATGGCCGCCAGAGCTAAAAATAGAAAAACCTTTAAACAACTTCTTCCCCTTAACCAGTGGATGGATTTTGAAATTATTGCACAGGAAGGTTTCTTGGGTGCCCCTCTACTAAAATTGCTCAAACCAATCCGCTCGGGTGAACAAAATGGCCACCAGAGCTAAAAATAGAAAAACCTTTAAAGGACTTCTTCTCCTTAACCAGTGGATGGATTTCGAAATTACTTGACAGGAATGTTCCTTGGGTGACCCGCTACCAAAATTGCTCAAACCGTTCCGCTCGGATGAACAAAATGGCCACCAGAGCTAAAAATAGAAAAAGCTTTAAACGACTTTTTCTCCTTAACTAGTGGATGGATTTTGAAATTACTTCACAGGAATGTTCCTTCGGTGACCCTCTACCAAAATTGCCCAACCGTTCCGCTCGGGTGAACAAAATGGCCGCCAGAGCTATAAATAGAAAAAGCTTTAAACGACTTTTTCTCCTTAACCAGTCGATGGATTTTAAAATTATTTCACTGGAAGGTTCCTTGGGGGATCCTCCACCAAAATTGCTCAAACTGTTCAGTTTTAAACCCCATTGGTTTCATTGGGCGGCAGGGCTTCAGATGTCATTTCATCAAAAATGACTTTTACTTCTCAAAATGACTTCTACTCCTAAACAGGCAGACTGATTTTGAATTAATTTCACAGAAATGGTCTTTGGGTCCAACCAAAATTGCTCAAACCCTCCACTCCACCATATATTACCCACAATTCCGTTTGTACAATAGGATCAGGTGAGCGATCCAGGGCCAATAGGCCCTCTTGTTTGATTTGAGGTTTAACGTCCCCGTCAACACTGTAAAGGTCATTTTGGAGACTTGCTTCCAGTTTTGTGGGACTTTTACCCGACATTGAGATGAAATGACATCTCAAGCCTTGTCGCCCAATGAAACCAATAGGGTTTATTAGCATGGACGGTGTGCCTCGCACCACGGTTCCTGGACAGGCTTAGATCCTCTAAGCGGTTTACCAGTACTTGTGTGCGGGCCGGATTCAGCTCTGCGTGGAAGCATCATGCAGCCCATATATTTCTTCAAGCCCCTATGGGCGGGGACTTAGGTACACTTGTCAAGAGTTTATTAGAGAATTTAGATAAAAGCAAAGCATGAAAGGAGGAAGAGGAGTTTGATAGGTAGGCGATGAAAGATGATGGATAAAAATAGATGAGATGAGCTTTAAGCCATTTTTTACCGGAACCCCAAAAACAGGCACCCTGGCAAACCGTGCAGGCCCAGATCAGATGCCGCAGAACGCGGCGTCTGATCAGGGCCTACACTGTTTGCAAAAAGTTAAGCCTTTTTCCAATAACTTTTGAAGAATACACAACCAGACAACTCTAAATTTTGAAATGGACATGCGTTTTATTTAAGGTGGAAGATTCCATTTGGTATGTACAAAAAGGGTTAAAATCAACTTGTTACTTAGGAAGATCTGAGGATGTGAGTGCTACTGCTTGCGGTCTCTAGTCTTGAATGCCATCAGCAGCTGACCCATGAAGGGTATTCCACTGGACAAAAGCCAGTTGGGAAAAAGAAACGCACCACAACTTCTTTATAACACTTTTAATTGGGTCCAAAGCAGTAACAGTTAGCTAAACAACCATGTTATATCCAAACAAAAATGTCAGTTATGGTCATTTTTCTATGTAACCTATACCTTTTTGGGATCCATCTTGAAACCATGTTCTATCCAAAACCATGTTATTATACCCCCGACATACGAAGTATGTCAGGGGGTATATAGTTTTCGTCTTTCCGTCCGTTCGTCCGTTCGTTAGTTCGTTCGTTCGTTAGTTCGTTCGTTCGTTCGTTCGTACTTCCGTCCGTCCCGCCGTTCGTCAACCTTTACGTCAAAGTTTTGCGTTAAACCTTTTTGATAGCTCATATCTCTGTAACTACATGTTAAATTCTCTTCATATTTGGTAAAGGATATCTCTATAGCATTACCTTTCATATGGAATAACTAAGCCCCTGGGTCAAGCCCCTGTGTGGGCTGTCTGTCTGTCCGTCTGTCTGTTCATCTACTTTTACGTCAAAGTTTTGTGTTAAACCTTTTTGATTGCTCATATCTCTGTAATCACATGTTAGATTCTCTTCATATTTGGTAAAGGATATCTCTATAGCATTTCCTTTCATATGGAATATCCAAGCCCCTGGGTCAAGCCCCTTGGTGGGCTGTCTGTCCGTTTGTCAACTTTTACGTCAAAGTTTTGTGTTAAACCTTTTTGATTGCTAATAACTCTGTCACCACATGATGGATTCTCCTCATATTTGGAACAGGATATCTCTATAGCATTACCTTTCATATGGAGTAGCTAAGCCCCTGGGTCAAGCCCCTGGGTGGGCTGTCTGTCCGTTTGTCAACTTTTACGTCAAAGTTTTGTGTTAAACCTTTTTGATTGCTCATATCTCTGTCACCACGTTTGATTCTCTTCATATTTGGTACAGGATATCTCTATAGCATTACCTTTCATTTGGAATATCTTAGCTCGCGGGTCAAGCCCCTGGGTGGGCTGTCCACCCGTGAGTCCGTTCATCAATATTTACGTCAATGTTTTGTGTCAAACCTTTTTGATTGCTCATATCTCTGTAACTACATGTTAGATTCTTTTCATATTTGGTAAAGGATATCTCTATAGCATAACCTTTCATATGGAATATCTAAGCCCCTGGGTCAAGCCCCTGGGTGGGCTGTCTGTCAGTTTGTCAACTTTTAAGTCGAAGTTTTGTGTTAAACCTTTTTGATTGCTTATATCTCTGTAACCTCATGTTAGATTCTCTTCATATTTGGTACAGAATATAGCTATAGTATTAACTTTCATATGGAATATCTAAGCTCCTGTGTCAAGCCCCCGGGTGGGGCTATGGGTCAATAATAAGGACTTACACATTTTGATCACGTCCAAGTTTTGTGTTAACTGTTTTGGTTTAAACAATATTTATTAGAATAAATTCACATATATACATCGCATAATAGTATATGGTACAGGATTTGATAACTGTTTTCATTATACTCCTTGCATACAAAGTATATCAAAGGTTATAGTTTTTGTCTTTCCATCTGTTCATTATTAGTTAGTTTGTTGTTTCTTTATGCTGTGACCCTTGTCAGATTTGTCAGTTTATACATGTATATTGGTCCTTGTGATCTTAGAAACAACAGCGACTAGAACTGTTAAATTTTGCATAATATTTTCTCTTGAAATGCAGACAATAATAAATGCAAGTAATAATAAAAAATGCATTGCTTTATTATGTCATTATACAGCTACTTTAATTCAGCAAATGTTCTATGACAGCCTATTCTATGTTTGTTGTTACCAGTTGAAATTGTTCCAAATTGCAACAAACTTTGAATTTTTATTATTCAGTAAAGACAAGCAGTCTCATCTTTGGATATGATAAATTATTCTATATTTGTTGAAATGAAATAGTTATTCTCAGTGGACTAAATGGAAAGTTTATATGGAAAGGTTCAATGCTACAAACAAATTTTCATTTCCACTAAAAGGGGATGGCACTGGTCGGGGGTATACGTGCCCCACTGGGCACTTTCTCTAGTAATGAACTGTGTTACAATGAGTTTGTGGTGTATAGTAGTATTTAGCACTTTCAAACACCTGTCTTTAAGCCATAGAATGACACCTGAAATTTCTGACATTTCTTTGGATATAGTCTGGGTTCGGAATGACTGCTACGATACTCGGTATGCAATATAAAAGAGGCACAGGCATGCATCTGCAGGCCTTTAACCTAGCCAAGTTTTTCCACATTCTGAGATACACTTGAAGTAATTAAATGACAGTTTCTCAGAAAGAATGGGTGACAACAGGACATTAAACTACTGATTCGTATATAGGCTGGTGCATTTTTTCGGGTAAATCTGTAAATTATCTTCCTGTTTTTCTAGCTTAGAGAGGACCATATGGAAGATAAGTGTTACAATACTCAAGTGTGTGTAACCCTCGTTAAACAAATTCAATTTTACTATTATTATCCCATTTGGTACCGAAACCCCAAGACGGGTAAGTAGAAAACAGTGAAGGCCCAGATCAGACGCCGCAGAATGCGGCGTCTGATCAGGGCCTCCACTGTTCGCTTTAGAAGCCTCCGTGGTTACGCTACTCGCCTTGTAAACCAGGGATCGCAGGATCGATCCCGGGCTTCTCCAGACTTTCGGATGAGTCTTTAAACCGATGTCCCGTCTCCGTATGACCATAGCTGTTGGTGGGGCGTAAAACTAAAACTCACTCACTCACTCCACTGTTCGCTAAAAGTTCTGTCATTTTCCAAATCAATTTTGAAGAAAACACAACCTGACACTCCTAAATTTTGAAGTGGACAGAAGATTCCATTTGGTACAAAAAGGGTTATTTATCCAGGCTGTTTCAAACCCGTTCATGAGTCCCTAGAAAAATATTATAACTGCAAATATTGATGTATTTGGAAAAATATAGGGCATATTTTCTTATTTTATCTTGAAAATGTATTTGTGTGTGCTTATAAGAATTTCCTCTGTGAGGCAATTCTAATGAGCACACACAACATACCTTTGTTTCACCCATTGCGTGTGGGAAACCCTTAAAGGGGTACCTTGGCAAACAGTGTAGGCCCGGATCAGATGCCGCAGAACACGGCGTCTGATCAGGGCCTGCACTATTCGCTAACAGAATTTTCTGTTGAAAATAGAATAAAAACTAAAGAATAGGCCTGCCACCCCTTATATGACAAATGGACTTGTCCAACAGATTATAGCAATGGAAGAGTCCACTAGTATTCAATGGGTTTATTGTTTTTTGTAGTTTGTGTAAATTTTGTTAATAATCTTCCTGTTTTTGTAGAGGACCACATAAGATTAGTGTATACTAAATGTATCTACCCTCGTGAAATAAAGTCGATTTAACACTTAAGATACTGAGAAAAACTACATCTGAAAATGTCTTCTGCTGAATTTTGTTGCAAACACACCTGATCAGGGCCTAAACTGTTTACATGAAGTTCAGCCATTTTCCAAATAAATTTTGAAGAAAACACAGCCTGACACCCCTAAATTTTGAAATGGATTTTTGAAAGATTGCATTTGGTATAATATGGGTTAAGTTAATAATACATCAGGGCTATATAATTGCTGATGCCCATTTGATTTTCACTGACCAATAAAGTTAAATTATGAAAACACACCTATTCAAATACATTTTACCACCAAAATTGGCAAATATAACAATTTTCAGAAAAACATGCCGATATTTTTCATATTTCTGCTCAAAACATAGATTGTGGGAGCTTGTTAAGACTGCCTCTGTGAGACGGTTCTAACGAGTACCCAAAATCTGCATTTTTGAGCAGAAATAGAAAAAGTATTGTATACCCCTGTAAACCCCAGTTTTACTTTATAAAGTGGGGTGTAAGGGGATCAGAATTATGTGGGCATGTTTTCTTTGTGTATGCTTTTCAAGCTTTTAGAGTAATCCAGTCTTCCTAGACAGGTCTGTATGGGGGCAGGTTTAATAATAATTTTCTTGTTGTATGTTTTACACTAGAGTCAATACTTTAAGCAAAGCTTGAAGATCCAGATCTACATTTTATCTTCGAATACTGTCTGCATCCTCATTGACATTATTGGGTGAGAATATAGGGATCAACCATGGTTTTTCATGCATTAACATTTGCCGGGTCCAGAGGAAGCTGTTTGAACATGAGGCCGCTAGGCCGAATGTTCAAATATCTTCCGTGGGATTCGGCAATTGTTAATGCAATGAAATAACCATGGATGATCGTTGTTCTTGCATAACTTACGATTCCGACACCAAATTTTGACGAAAACGCCCAAAAGTTCCATATAAATTCCATATAAACTTTTCAAATGCGACAGGCAAACCAAAATGGCGGCCAGTTCAGAATGTTGTTTACAATGACGTCATGCAGTAACCCTCTGACGTCATCATAGAACCCTAAAACGCTGCGTTCAAGGCGTTAACGTTACGTCGCTCAGCGTAACGTAAACAAAGCAAGGCCCGTCTTGTGATATCAAAAGCTCAAAATCCATGTTCAAACAGCACGCGAATTCCATGATTTGAACATGGTTTTTGCTGTTTGAGCACGGCTTTCGGTCCATTTAACAATGGCTTCAAACAGCCATGCGCATAGGTATTTATGCAAGAATAAGTACTAAACAATGTGGATAAAATTTTTTGCCCAAGGACAGATCACCTGGACACACCTGGCATTTGGGGATCGAACTAGCTACCTCTGAATCTAGAGTCCACTACTTTACTGCTCCATATTCTACATTTAGCAGTATCTGATCAAGGTCTTGTTTGGAATATTAGGCATGTATGGAATAATAATAGTAACCCTTATCCTGCTGCATAAATTAAGCCACTGCCATTGCTGATTATCAGCCAATCAAATTACTTGATATAATATATTTGTTCAGTTCAAAAACAGTATGACAATGTAGATCCTGATCAGATGGCTTCTGGAGGCTCTAATCTGGATCTACACTGTTTGCAAAGGTAGGGGTTGTCATGAACATCAGATAAGGGTAAACAGAGTGGAACCAATATAAACAATTCACTAGAATGGAAAAGGAAAAGTGTCTTACTGTATTCATCCTAAGTATCTGGACAGATACCTCTAAGCAAACAGCACAGACCCAGATCAGACTGCGCCTGAAGGGGCAGTCTGATCAGGGTCTTCACTGTTTTCCATTCCGTCTGCACATTTTGGACTCATTGCTGGATGGTGAAACATATTTGTTAATAATTTAGGAGAATTACAGCAAGTATTAAGGTGTCCGAATTTTTTTGATTTTTACGGTAGTATTCAGCTGGGTAAAAATAAAACCGTGTAAGTCCAGTTCGGGACTATTTTCAGCCAACTTTCAGTGACATTGACCCAGCAGTGCTCTCTGTCCGTCCCCGCCCATCGGAGCTTGAAGAAATAAATGAAACCGACCCACACACGAGTACTAGTAAACCGCTTAGAGGATCTAAGCCTACCCAGGCAAAGCGGTGCGAGTCGGACCGTCCATGCTTATAAATCCTTTTGGTTTCATTGGGCGGCAGGACTTTGAGATGTCATTTCATCTCAATGTCGGGTAAAAGTCCCACAAAATTGGAAGCGACATCTCCAAAATGACCTTTACAGTGTTGACGGGGACGTTAAACCTCAAATCAAACAAAAACAATCAAAAGTGCCCTTTGTACTTTGATTTTTACCTAAATGTCGTAAATATTATATTTCAGAAGACAGATACGCCATGCTCTGAACCAGCAGACGGCAATTCAGTTCAAGCAGTACGCAGAACAACAGTGCCCCGGAAATCCACAGCAGGTAAGTCGCAGTGAAGTCTATTTGTAGAGCATCTTGTGAACAATGAAAACCCCACCCAACTCCCCCTGAGCCTACCACCTTATATAGAGAAAACTGGGGTTTATAGGGTATACATTATTTTTCATTTTTCTGCTTCAAGACATAGGTTGTGGGTACTCATTAGAACCGCCTCAATGAGGCGGTTCTAATGAGCACCCACAGCCTATGTACAGACATAGGTTGTGGGTACTCGTTAGAACCGCCTCAATGAGGCGGTTCTAATGAGCACCCACAGCCTATGTACTTGTTAGAACCGCCTCAATGAGGCGGTTCTAATGAGCACCCACAGCCTATGTTTGCAGTATATAAGATTAGAAAAATATCACAGATTTTCATCAAAAAAGTAGCTACATGTATTTTGGAGATGTGAAAAATGCACTATGTCGCACGGGTGTGTTTTCGTAATGCTACTCATTATATAGAGGATCTTACATGAGTGCTCATGTATTATTGAATTTATTAAACGAGTTGAGGAAAAGGGATAAAATGCGTGGCTTCGCCGAGCATTTTATCCCTTTGCTCAACGAGTTTAATAAATTCAATAATACATGAGAAGGAATGCAAGATTCTATTTATCATATGACATTTGGAACACATTTTATTCACATTGGTTTACAAAAATTTGATATTCCGCCATTAGTAAACGCGACATCGTTGCGGACGTCGTACATGTAACGTTACGGGACGTATCTAGCTAATTTGCATATTTAATCCACTAGTGCATTATCGAAAATATTACATGGCGTTATTACACTTTCAGACGCGATGTCATATGATAAATCATGAAAAATAAGGAAAATCAAAAATAAAAAGGTCATCTGCTGCCTCAATGAGGCAATTCTAACCGGAACCCACAACATAATTATGTTTTAGTTCACGTATCAAATAGTGACAAGGTGAGCTTTTGTGATCACATTTTGTCTGTCGTCCGTGCGTGCATCCCTAAACAATTTCTTCAAACGACATCTAAACCACTGATCAGATTTTGACCAAACTTCACACTAATGATCCTTAGTTGGTCCTCTTTCAAAATTGTTTAAATGGTTCCGGTCTATTGCACATCTAGTTCACAGGAGCTAAAAAAAACCTTAAAATTAAAAAAAATCTTCTTCTCTGAAACCGCAAGGCCCAGGTCTTTTAAATATTTGGTATGAAGCTTCATCTAATGGACCTTTGTCCAGATTGTTCAACTATAGCCTTGGGGCCAATAATGGCTCCGCCCTGGTGCCCATGTTTTACATAGGCTTACATAGGGAACACCTTAAAAAAATCTTCTCTGAAACCACAAGTCCCAGGTCTTTGATATTTGGTATGAGTCTTCATCCAGTGGACCACAATTAAGATTTTCAGACTATAGCCTTGGGGCCAAAAATGGCCCCACCCTTGGGCCCGCATATTTTATATAGGCTTATATAGGGTAAACCTTAAAAAATCTCCTAGTCTGAAACCAGAAGGCCCAGGTCTTTGATATTTGGTACGAAGCTTCGTCTAGTGGACCTCTACCAAGATTGATCAAATTATAGCCTTGGGGCAAAAATGCGCTGGGGTACACATGTTTTACATAGACTTATACAAGGGAAACCTTTAAAAATTGCCTTTTCTGAAACCACAAGGCCCAGGTCTTTGATATTTGGTATGAAGCTTCGTCTAGTAGACCTCTGCCATGATTTTCAAATTATAGCCTTGTCCACAGGTGAGCGATACAGGGCCATCTTGGCCCTCTTGTTATGGAGAAATGAAAAAAAAAATTCTCTAAATTATACTCTTTATCCCTTTTCATTTTTGAGCTATGGACTCTTATTTTGTTTTTATTGCATCCTGATATCTGATAACACTGATCAATAGACATGTAATACTGCAGGCTTTGATCAGTACTTCCTTAACCCTTATCTTGCTGAATATTCATTAAAGCCACACCGATTTCTGTCTTATCAACCAATCAAATTACTTGATGTAATTTATTGCTACAGATCCATAAACTGAATGCCAAACAGTGTAGATCCTGATCAGATGGCTTCTTCAGAAGCCATCTGATCTGGATCTTCACTGTTTGCAAAGATAGGGGTTGTTGTGAATAGCAAGATAAGGGTTAAAAGATCAAAGCTTCAGTTAAGAAGTAAAGCGAATACAGTCAAACCTGTCTTAGTGGCCACCTCTATTAAGCAAGCAACCTGTCTTAAGCAAGCAGGCATTCAGTTCCCCAAAAAGGAAAATGCATTAAAATACACCTGTGTTAAGCAAGCACCTGCCTTCAGCAAGCACTTTTTGAATATCCCAGAGGTGCTTGCTTAATTTAATACAGGTTGGACTGTAATTCTTAGATAATATTTATGCCCCTCCAGCCCGCAGTTTATCTCATTTTGTACTGGAAACCCCAAAAGGGGTACCCTGGCAAACAGTGCAAGCCCAGATCAGACGCCACAGAACGAGGCATCTGATCGAGGCCTACACTATTTGCAAAAAATTCAGCCATTTTCGAAATAAATTTTTAAGATAACACAACATGTCACCCCTAAATTTCGAAATGGACTCCTGCCATATATAAGGTGGAAGATTCCATTTGGTACAAAAAGGCCCAAATGGGGGCCATATAGTATTGTTGCCGTCTGTACATGTTCCTAAGACCATATGTCCGGTCTGCATGTTTTGTCACATACATGTGAAAAATGGTTTTTATGCCCCCGCATCATATGATGCCGGGGGCATATAGTTTTTCGGTTTTCCGTACGTGCGTACATGTGTACGTCCGTCTGTACGTGTGTGTACGTACGTACGTACGTACGTGATCCTGTAACCTCACGTTAAAGTTTTTGTAACAGGTAGAGCCTGATTTATGAATGGCATTTGGCGGGGGCATCCGTGTCCTATGGACACTATTTCTAGTTGTTGGATATTTTTTGTTGGAAAGATAGTGGTAATAGATTCATGTTTATGATCTTAAAATATGTCAAGTTCATGTACGAGAAATAGTTCCTGTTTGGTATCTTTGAAAAGGATTCATATTTTATTTGCAGGTTTATTTGTTTGTATTGGAGTTTAATGGCCCAGCCAACACTATTTTAGGTCATTTTGAGCCAGTCAGTTTACCTATCCACACTTCTCCTGGTCAGGCTTATACGTAAGCGGTTAACCAGTACAGTGCACATTCTTTTGCCAGAAAGTGACAACTGCCCTTCTTGAAGCAGCAGAAGGGAGAGAATGACTGTAGAAAAGATTTCATGATCAGTCTCCACAAAAGAATGTTGCCTACCTCGGCAGGTATCGAACCCTCGTCCTGATCACCAGTCAGACATGCATCCGACTGAGCTACCAAGGCCGGCCTTATTTGCATGTACTGTATTCGCCCTTATTTCTGCACTGTGCGCTTAGTTTTTTTCAAAATTGTGTCCAAAAAACACTGTGAAAAATCTACCTAATTAGCGCACACTCGATGCGAAAACGATAGCTTCCGATATGATGCATACTGATATTTAATGGGACAGAAAAAGATACTAAAGCATTGCCTTCACTGTTGAAGAAATAACGTTAAGTTTTTTTATAGATTTACTTTGGGAGCTTCCAGGGGGAGGTTACTGTAAAGTGTGCGCTTATGTATTTCCTTTTAAAAAATAGTTTTGGTGTGTGCTTATAGGAGCATATGCGGTAATTAGGATGAATACGGTATATAATCATTTAATATCGGCCAATATAAATTTAAGGTAAAATCCACCAATTATTATGGGATTTATGGCCCTTTTTTAACGTCATTGTCCTGTCCACATGTATGTGAGTGAGTGAGTGTTTGAGTTTTCCGTAACCCCGACAGCTAAGGTCATACTGAGATCAGATCTCAGTTTAAAGGCTCATCCAAAAGTCTGGAGAAGCCCCGGATCGATCCTGTGACCCCTGGTTTACTAGGCGAGTAGCATAACCACTACACCACAGGGATTTCTATGGACATATATTTAGAAATGGGTTCTGTTTAACATCTTTCAAAACGTTTAGTATATTGGAATCGTATTTTATACACAGTTGTTTAATTAATATATATCTTAGAGGATCTAAGCCTGTCCAGGAACACCGGTGCGAGGCAGACCATCCATGCTAATAAACCCTGTTGGTTTCATTGGGCGACAGGGCTTGAGATGTCATTTCATCTCAATGTCGGGTAAAAGTCCCACAAAATTGGAAGCAATGTCTCCAAAATGACCTTTACAGTGTTGACAGGGACGTTAAACCTCAAATCGAACAAACAAAATAATTAAATATATGTCAAGTTCCATTTAGGGTACAATGTGCCAATTATTATGGGAGTTAAGGCCCTTTTATGGGTGCCTGCTTTTAGTATGGCCCGATATAGGAGTCCAATTTTCCATCTGTTCAATTGTGCGTTTTGTCAAAATGTCAACATTTGCGACCACCCTAGCGTTCAGCCGAATGGCTTAGTTTAATACAGGCGCCACATAGCCTTTGGCAGAATTCATGTTTAACTTAAGTTTTTGCAAAATGCTTGTTTACGGGTTAGGATGGCCCCTGGGCAGGGAAATCTCTGTCTTAGTGATACATTGCTAGTTCTTATTCCTGCAATTAAATGCCTCTAATGAATAGCTCCCGTCTCGGGATCTTCTGTAGAAACTCGTTATCTAATTGTCACACACATTATAATAAACTAATTAAATTACCAAGTGACAACACATTTAAGTCCAGGTCAGATGGTGGATCTGGTAACCAAAATGGGACATTGTAAAGCAGAGCAGGCTTGAATTAGATGCCACAGAACATGGCATCTGATCAGGGTCTTCACTGTTTGCAAAGAGAAAAAATCAGCCATTTTCAAGATCATTACGATAACATATCCTTAAAACATAGTGCATTCTTTTGTATCTACAAAATGGTTAATTTTCTGATGAATATTTGTGATATTTTTCTTATTTATACTTAAAACATAGGTTGTGGGTGCTCGTTAGAACCGCATCATTGAGGCAGTTCTAACGAGTACCCACAACCTATGTCTTGGAGCAGAAATAAGAAAAATAATGTATACCCCGTAATCCCCAACTTGCTCTACATAAAGTGGAGTTTAGAGGGTGCTCTTTTCACGGACTTGTTCACAAAATGAAGTTCTGCAATCAGTCAGCTTGACACTCCTGAATCCTGCTGTGTGTAGTATGGAAGATTCTATTCATTTGAGAATTGGTTAATGATCTTGCTTCTTCAAGAAAAGATAGAAAAAGATAGAAAATTAAGATATTGTATAAGAAGATCTTAAAGGAAAGACATACAGATTACCGTATTTACTGAACATTACTAAAACACGCCTATTCAAGTACATGTATATTGGAAAATGTTGCCACCAAAAAATTGAAAATTTTCAGGTAAAAAATTCTGAATTGTCCAAAGATAGATTGTGGGAAATTGTTAGAACCACCATGGTGAGGCGGTTCTAACGTGTACCCACAATCTATGCTTTGAGCAGAAATAAGAAAGATAATGTATACCCCTGTAAACCACTGTTTTACTATATAAAAGTGGGGTTTAAAGGGATCAACATTATATAGGCATGTTTTCGTGATGAGAAATGACACTTCATTGCTTGCTTTAGAAAATAAATATATTGTCTGAAACGAACTTGCGATTAACACATTTGGTACCAGAAACCCCAAAACGGATACCCTGGCAAACAGTGCAGGCCCAGATCAGACACTGCAGAACACGGCATCTGATCAGGGCCTTCACTGTTTGCTAAAAGTTCAGCCATTTTCCAAATAAATTTTGATGAAAACACAACCTGTCACCCCTAACTTTTCAAATGGACTCCTGCGTTATATAAGGAGGAAGATTCCATTTGGTACAAAAAGGGTTAAAGACAGATAGATTATCACATTCACTTTAACCCATTGCATGAGGGAAACCCCTGAAGGGGTACCTTGGCAAACAGTGCAGGCCCAGATCAGACCCCACCGAACACGTGAAAAAGGTGGTCAACATGTCAGCTGTTTATTTTTTTGTGAGAATTGGGGTCATTGGACTTTTTGTAGACATACACCACAGCCTGGTTATAACACTGTTCATTATAACACGGTTTTAGATATAACACAGTTACAAGATGGCTCCCAAAATGTATAGATTATATTGAACAATGACCATTTGCTCCCAAATATGTATAGATTATATAGATAAATAATTTTTCTATATAATCTTTACATTTTTGTTTGAATATAACACAGTTGTTTAACTAACACAGTTTTTGTTGGGAGCCCATTAATAGTGTTATAAAGAGGTTGTGGTGTAGCTGTTTTGTGGGCATTTGTTATACCTTTCTCCAGTTTGAAGGACTTACTTTTAGCTCTTTTGTATGCTGTTTATTGTAATGGCCAGTATGAATATCGCGTTTCTTTTGACAATATCACCACATTAATACAACATGAGTACTACTAATAAATTTAAACTTACAATATCTCCTGTTAGATTAGATTCCTCATCTTCTGATTCCAGTAATAGCTTTAGAACTGTTTTGCCGTAGGTATTGGTTAGACCATTAAATTTGTTTTCTGCTGCTTCGGTGAATTTCAGTGGAGGAGGCAATACTTCTGTCTCTACACTTCACTTTTGGTTTCATCTTTCTCCCCTCATTATGAAAACATGCCTATACAAATATATTGTAAATTTATCGCGGAAAAAAACCCGCACTTTTAAGATGAAAAATCATTACGGAAATCCGCCTATACAAATACATTGTAAACTTTACCGCTGAAAAAAACGAAAAATTTAAGATGAAAATTGTGATGTTTCTCTTATTTCTGCTCAAAATATAGATTGTGGGCACTTGTTAGAACTGCCTCATCGAAGCGATGAGGCGGTTCTAACGAGTACCCACAATCACCATTTTAGAGCAGAAATAAGTAAGTTCTATCCCTGTAAACCCCAGTTTTACTATATAAAAGTGGGTTTCAAGGTGGTCAAAATATACAGGCGTGTGTTCGTGATGTTTGAAATTTTTCTTATTTCTCTCAAAATATAGATTGTGGGTACATGTTAGAACCGCCTCATTTAGGCAGTTCTAACGAGTACCCACAATGTATATTTCAGATATATATTGTGGGTACATGTTAGAACCGCCTCATTGAGGCGGTTCTAACGAGTACCCACAATGTATATTTCAGAGCAGAAATAAGAATAATAAGGTTTACCCCTGTAAACCGCAGTTTTACTATATAAATGTGGAGTTCAAGGTGGTCAGAATTACATAGGTGTATTTTCATGATGTATCCCTCTCTTTAATTTCCTTTACTTTCTTTTTTCTCCCTCTCACAAAATAACCCACAAGGGTATACTCCAAACAGTCAATCAATCATGGATATCTCCAATCACCTCTCCCAACTTGAGCTATTAATAATAGGATTTGTTCCATTGAAATTGTTATTGTAATGTTATTAAATGTCTATCAAAGGGATCCTCGCTAGTAAGGAAATTATATAGAGGATCTTACATGAGTGTTCATGTATTATTGAATTTATTAAACAAGTTGAGGAAAAAGGGATTTAATTTATCATATGGCACTTGAAACGCATTCTATGTACGATTTTTAACAAAAATGTCAATATTCTGCCTTTAGTAAATGCAACGTCATTAAGGATGTTGTACATGTAACGTTAAGGGGGAGGGGATCTCACTAATTTGCATATTTATCATATGACGTCGCGTCTGAGAGTGTAATAACGCCATGTAATATTTTCGATAATCCGTTAGTGGATTAAATATGCAAATTAGCTAGACACGTCTTGTAACGTTACATGTACGACGTCCTTAACGACGTCGCGTTTACTTAGGCGGAATATTGACGTTTTTGTAAACCTTCGTGAATAAAATGCGTTTTAAATGTCATATGATAAATAGAATCTTGCATTTGTGCTCGTGTATTATTGAATTTATTAATCTCGTCGTGGAAAAGGCATGAAATGCTCGGCAAAGCCTCATATTTTATCCCTTTTCCTCAACTCGTTTAATAAATTTAATAATCTATGAGCACTCATGTTAGATTCTCTATTTAATCCACTGGTGGATTATTGAATTTTTTTACATGGCGTTATTACATTCTCACACTCAATGCCAGATGATATGTTGTAATATACTCCTTCAATACTAATGCCAAAGAACATACTGTTGCACCTGGCTGCATGTGCACTAATTAGAAGGTCTTTCTGTAGCCTTCTAAAGTTTCTGCCACCTGCCCGTCAGAGCTTGAAGAAATAGATTGGGCTGCTGGGCTGCATGATGCTTCCACGCAGAGCTGAAACCACACATGAGTACTGGTAAACCACTTCGAGGGTCTAAGCCTGCCCAGACAAAGTGATGTGAGTCGGACTGTCCATGCATATAAACCTAATAGGTTTCATTGAGCAGCAGGGCTTGAGATGTCATTTCATCTCAATATCGGGTAAAAGTTCCACAAAATTAGAAGCATCATCTCCAAAATGTCCTATATAGTGTATATGGGGATGTTAAACCTCAAACAAACTTTCTAACGCTTGGATTTATGATTTAACCCATTTTGTACAGGAAACCCCAAAACGGGTACCAGGGCAAACAGTGCAGGCCCAGATCAGACGCCGCAGAACGCGGCGTCTGATCAGGGCCTACACTGTTAGCAAAAAGTTAAGTTATTTTCCAAATAAATTTTGAAGAAAACACAACCTGACACCCCTAAGTTTTGAAAGGGACTCCTGGTATACACAAGATGGAAGATTTCATTTGGTATAAAAAGGGTTAAAATGAGATGTTTGAGTTACCGGCCCCGATAGCTCAGTTGGTAGAGTTTCCGCTCCCGGGAACGGAAGGTTACGGGTTCGATCCCGGGCCGCGACATACCAAAGTCGTTAAAAATGATACTAGCTGCTCCTCGCTTGGCACTCAGATTTACGGGGTACAGCTAGGACTGGTTGACCCAGGGTCAGGATAATGTGACTGGGTGTGGTATCATGTAATGTGTCTGGGACATGATACTTCAGTGAGGCAGCACTATAAAAGTGAGCATTGAGTTCTCTGTCGCAACCAGACACCGTCATGATATGACTGAACAATTGTTGAAAGCGACGTTAA
This sequence comes from Lucinisca nassula, assembly GCA_963580285.1. Lineage (NCBI taxonomy): Eukaryota > Metazoa > Mollusca > Bivalvia > Lucinida > Lucinidae > Lucinisca > Lucinisca nassula. Next base: position 49,224,854 of record OY757012.1, on the reverse strand, counting down.
ACCTGAATTCACACACACAAATCAGATGTTTTAGCACACTGTGCAATTATTAAGACAGATATGGTACTGCAAATTATCTTGCTTGGTCGCAGACGAAATCAGGTGGATATTAATTCAGCTTCTATTGATTTTGTTCACAATTAAAATCACACCAACAAGTCTTGATGAAACATTTGACAAAATGGCAAGGAAGGAAGCGTCTGACCAGCAGGTGCAGTTATAGGGTCACGAATGTGCCCCCACCCCCCTGCCGCCTCCCCTTGCATTGTAAGATCTGTTTCAATACGAGCCAGCACACAACAAAACCTATGTTAAGTCTGGTGTGACCAGCGAAGACTCAGATCAGTCTGCACATTCGTGCAGTCTGTTCAGAGCCTTCGCTTATTGCATGTTCCTTCTATAGTGGGCTGTTCAAAGAGAGATACAAAACATCTCTCATCTGTGTGAGTAAATGAGCAGACTGATCCAGGTATCCGAAGGTTGCACGTCTTTAAGTTGGTTTTGTCATGCACTGGCTCATTTGTACTGGCTCGGAATAATTTGTCTCTGAAACTAACAAGGTCAGAATATTATAGCAATTTCAGACATTTGTGAGAGTTCCATTTAGATCGGCTTGGATTCAGTCTGATGCAAATTAACTGTGTTATGCAAAATGTAGGATTTAGAGCCGAGCAAATAATTGGAAACTGAATCTAAGAGGCTGTAACTGTAGAGTGAATAGCAAAGCTTGTGATAAAACTGTATAATACTAAGGATCACAGGTAGGCAATATACAGACATGGTAGAGTCTCTTGTGTGAGTTGCCATTTAATATCAAATTTATGAACGAGCCTTCAGCATGTCTACCGTAAAAATCCTAAAAATTTTAGCACCTTGAGGACTGCGCTGTAATTCGCCGGTCATATAGAATACTAGGTTTGTGTCATTTGATATTAACTCTTATCATGCTGTTCACGACAACCCATATCTTTGGAAGCAGTGTAGCAATAAATTACATCAAGTAATTTGATTGGTTGATAGACAGAAATGGGTGTGGCTTAACCCTTATCTTGCTGAATATTCATTTAAGCCACATCCATTTCTGGCTATCAACCAATCAAATTACTTGAAGTAATTTATTGCTACAAATTCATAAACTGAATGCCAAAGAGTGTAGATCCTGATCAGATGGCTTCTTCAGAAGCCATCTGATCTGGATCTACACTGTTTGCAAAGATAGGGATTGTTGTGAACAGCAAGATAAGGGTTAAATGAATATTCAGCAAGAGAAAGGCTAACTGTGTTATGCAAAATGTAGGATTTAGAGCCGAGCTGAAGCTAAGAGGCTGTAACTGTAGAATTAGCAAAACTTGTGATAAAACTGTATAATACTAAGGATCACAGGTAGGCAATATACAAACATGGTAGTCTCTTGCATGAGTTGCCATTTAGCCCTTTTTGTACCAAATGGAATCCTCCTTCTTATACATAGCAGGAATCCATTTCAAAATTTGGGGGTGTCAGGTTGTGTTTTCATCATTTATTTGGAAAATGACTGAAATTTTAGCAAACAGTGGAGGCCCTGATCAGACGCAGCATTCTGCGGTGTCTGATCTGGGCCTACACTGTTTGCCTGGGTACCCGTTTTGGGGTTTCTGGTACTTAATGGGTTAATATCAAATTTATGAACGAGCCTTCAGCAAGTCTATTTTCAATGAGGCAGTTCTAACAAGCATCCATAACCTTCTGGAGTATTAATAAGAAAGATATCACCATTTTTCATGAGAAAAATAACCATTTTTTTTATGTCCCCGGTAGCGATAGCGGGGGACATATTGTTTTTGCCCTGTTTGTTTGTTTGTTGGTTTGTTGGTATGTACGTGGACAACTTTAACATTGGCCATAACTTTTGAACTGTTTGAGATAGAGCTTTCATATTTGGCCTGAAGGTTCCTTGTGACAAGACCTTCACATTCATGCAAAAAAATTTGACCTGTGACCTTGACCTTGACCTTTGATGTACTTAAAAGAAAAAAATAACATTGGTCATAACTTTTGAACCACTTGAGATACAGCCTTCATATTTTGCATGTATGTTCCTTGCGGCAAAAGCTTTACATTCATGCAAACAATTTTGACCTGTGACCTTGACCTTGACCTTTGACCTACATAAAAGAAAAAGTTAACATTGGTCATAACTTTTGAACTGTTTGAGATACAGCCTTCATATTTAGCATGTATGTTCCTTGTGACAAAAGCTTTTCATTCATGTCAAAAATTTTGACCTGTGACCTTGACCTTGACCTACTTAAAATAAAAAATAACATTTTGGTCATAACTTTTGAATGGTTTGAGATAGAGCCTTCATATTTTGCATGTAGGTTCCTTGTGACAAGAGCTTTACATTCACACAAAAAATTTTGACCTGTGACCTTGACCTTTGACCTACATAAAAGAAAAATTTAACATTTGTCATAACTTTTGAACCATTTGAGATACAGCCTTCATATTTAGCATGTAGGTTCCTTGTGAACGCTTTACATTCATGCAAAATTTTGACCTGTGACCTTGACCTTTGACCTACTTAAAAAAATAAACATTTTTGGTCATAACTTTCCAACCGTTTGGGATAGAGCTTTCATATTTGGCATGTAAGTTCCCTGTGATTAGAGCTTTTCATACATGCAAAATGTTTGGACCATGACCTTGACTTTTGACCTACTTAAAAGAAAAAAATAAAATTGTTCATAACTTTTGAACCGTTTAAGATAGAGCCTTAATATTTGGCATGTAGGTTCCTTGTGACAATAGCTTTACATGCATGCAAATTTTTTTTGACCTGTGACCTTGATCTACTTTAAAGAAAAAATATTATTGTTCATAACTTTTGAACCATTTAAGATAGAGCTTTCATATTTGGCATGTAAGTTTCTTGTGTCAAAGGCTTCCCACACAAACAAAAATCTTGAACTGTGAGCAACTTTGAATAAAAAATGACCATGCCCGGGGACATGTTCGTGTTTCACAAACACATCTTGTTTTTTTAAAGAATGTATTACCATTTATCATATGACGTTGTTGACAAGCAGTGGATAACGTCGTGTAATAAAAATCATATGTGACCACACATGTAACACTTTAGCGGGATTAAGTAACACCATGTCAAAAATCATTTTTTGTGGAACACTCAAATTCAAGGACGATAAAATCCAATTTTTTAAGTGGTCATATGATAAACAGAATCTTACACTCGTGGTCATTTCATATGAAATTTATAAAACTCGCCAAAGGCTCGTTTCGTAAATATCATATGAAAGACCACGAGTGTAAGATCCTCTATATATCACACTCACATGTATATGTTTATATCATAATGATTTTAAGCGTTCCCCTGCAATAAACGGGATTTCTGGAGAGAAAATCATGATCACACACTCATGTAGTATACCGGCCCCGATAGCTCAGTTGGTATAGTGTCCGCTCCGGGGAACGGGAGGTCTCGGGTTCGATCCCGGGCCGCGACATACCAAAGTCGTTAAAAATGGTACTAGTTGCTCCTCGTTTGGCACTCAGATTTACGGGGTAGAGCTAGGACTGGTCGATCCAGTGTCAGGATAATGTGACTGGGTGTGGTATCATGTAATGTGTCTGGGACATGATACTTCAGTGAGGCAGCACTATAAACGTGAGCATTGAGCTCCCTGTCGCAACCAGACACCGTCGTGATATGACTGAAAAATTGTTGAAAGCGACGTTAAACCCGAATTCACACACACACACTCATGTAGTATAATGTAGTCTTCATGGCCCCAAAGGAGAAGCCATCTGATCAGGATCTACACTGTTTGACATTCAGTTTATGAGTTTACCGGAAATGATCTGATTGGTTCAAAGTCGGAAATGGGAGTGGCTAAATTGAATTTTCAGCTGGATGGATAAGGTTTAAGATTTTTGGGTTGATTGTTTATCAATCAGTCTAAAATTTAATTATCAAAATCAGAGTTATTATGTCCCTCCACTGAAGGTTAGGGGGACGTATTGTTTATGGTGTGGATCCCATCGGCATATGTATAGTTGTATGTGTACGCATCAGCGTGACATTCTTGTGTGCAAGATATTTCTTGAACTACTGAGAGTGGATTTTAATCAAATTTGCATGGATGAAGAACTGGTAAGGTTTTAATGACTTGGACCTTATTTTCAAGGTCACAGTGGTGCTATTAAATTAAGCTTGTTTTGAAAGGGGTATGTGGTATGTGTGTGTGTGGGGGGGGGGGGGCATCTGTTTTCTCAGTTAGTATCACTGACCAGTTGGGCTGGCCTCGGTAGCTCAATCTGATGCGTGTTTGACTGGTGATCAGGAGGACGCGGGTTCGATATCTGCTGGGGTCGGCAACATTGTTTTGTGGAGACTGATCATGAAATCCTTTAACTGTTATTCTCTCCCTTCCGCTGATTCAAGAAGGGCAGTTGTCAGTTTCTGGCGAAAGAATGTGCACTGTACTGGTTAACTGCTTACGTATAAGCCTGCCCAGGAAAACTGTGGATAGGTAGACTCACCGGCTCAAAAATGGCCTAAATAGTGTTGACTGGGCGGTTAAACTCCAATACAAACAAACAAACAACTCACTGACCAGTAAGTTACAGTCGTAGCAAATAGAGTTTGTACGAAATCTGGGTAACAGATATATGTACATGTAGCTGTGCAATTTTTATCACCTTGACATCAGTGCAGCACAGTGCAAAGATGGTTATTTGTAGAACTTGGACTGGACTCATGCTGTGTTAGACAGTGTAGTAGACCCAGATCAGATGCTGCATAATGCACCATTTGATCAGGGTCTGCAGTGTTAGCTTAAAATACAGGAATTTAAATGAAGAAAAAAAAAACATTTTTAATCTTATCCCACTGAACACGACAACCACTACCTTTGCAATCAGTGTGGATCCAGATCAGATGGCTTCTTCAGAAGCCATCTGATCAGGATCTACACTGTTTGACATTGTTTGTGAATTCGCAGGAATAAAATATATCAAGTAATCTGATTGGTTCAAAGTCAGAAATGGGTGTTGCTAACTTAATTATCCAGCAGGTTAAGGGTTTAGTTTCAAAACCATTGTTTTCAGCATATACATGTACTCACCCAGCAGGCACAAGTCGTAATTGTGATGTCACATCAACATCGGTACAGCACCAAGACTTTTATGCACCGTCACATTGCCATGGCAACGTCAAATCAACATCGGTGCAACGTCCTGACGTTGCACCGATGTTGATTTGATGTTGTCATGGCGACGTGTGGCTCCTGGACAGGGGCAATCGACCCACCAGTGCTTTGTTCACTCAGTCTCTGTGTTTAGGCGGGAAAGAATAAATGGTGACTTAGACTGTTTACATTTCATTTAAACCTTAACATTCCTGTACTGTAAGCAAGTGGTCAGATAGTGCATACTGCGACATCTGATCTGGGCCTACACTGTTTGCCAAACCAATTCAAGATACTAGTCCAGATTCTGTAGATAAACTTATTAGGAACACGGTGGCCTTTAAGCAATAAGAATAATGCAGATATTTTCTATAAAAAAACCTTACCTGGATTTTCTACAAATCAGTGGTTGTCCCATGGACTTAGCACTGAAAGGCTTCTGTGCTTAGCAGCATTTCGTTGATTTGTAAACAATCACCCCAAAAAACGCCGATACTAGTCTCAGTAGTCTGTCTGTCAGGCAAGTCTGAGCAGCGGAAGTAAAACTCCTATATTAAGACCACCTATGGGACTGTTCAAAAGTGGTCTTTAAGACCACTTTTGAACAGTCCCGAAGGTGGTCTCTGACCAGAGTGCACTGTATGCAGAAAACACAAGGAATGAATAACTGCAACCTACTTAATGAGCATTTTAAAGCAAAATTAGGCTTAATTTTAGGTGGTCTTATTAACGGAATTTCACTGTACAGGTACCGTATTCGACCTAATTACCGCACCGTGCGCTTAGTTTTTTCAAAATTGTATGAAAATATTGTGGTGAAAAATCTACCTAATAAGCGCACACTCAATACGAAAAAAAATACGAAAAAAAGCTTCGGATATGATTATTTTATAGAGTTGAATTTCAGCATGGGGGTTCACCACATATACATAAGATTGTCCGGGTCAGACATGCAGCAAAACTCAATTTGAATTTGTCGGGAGGTTACGGTAAAGTGTGCGCTTGTGTATTTTTTTCCAGAAAAAAGCTTGGGTGTGCGCTTATAGGAGCATGTGCGGTAAATGGGTCGAATACGGTATTTGCTTATTGCTTTTTGGATAACTGGAAAGGCATAGAGGGCTTATAAGCAAACAGCAAAGACTCTGATCAGGCAGTGGCACCATGTTGTGCAGGCTGATCTTTGCTAATAGTACGGACATGCTTGTAGGTTTGATGGTGCACATTACTGTAAAAATCCTAAAAATTCTGACACCTTGAGGACTTGCTGTAATTTTCCTAAAATTTTAACAAGTTTGTTTCATGATCAAGTAAGGAGTCCAAAAGGTAGAGACAGAATGGCAAATGGTGTAGACCCTGATCAGACTGCTCCCTCAGGAGCAGTCTGATCAAGGTCTGCACTGTTTGCTTAGGCCTGTCTGCCCCAATACTTAGGTTCATTACGATATTAAGGATGTCAGCAAATGCACAGCTCTGCATGCATGCACGAGGCAAATAACCTGCATTATTGGAAATTTTTCATGATGACATTTCCTAGAGGTTCTATTGGAAACACCATTAATGTCATGTGGAACACCGTTAATGTCATGTTAGAATGATTATAAACCCTTTAAACTTTACAGAAAAGTCTACAGCAGATGAAAATCTATTTTTTTTTTCAGGGGAAATAAGACTTGACATCTCATGTGACTTATTGACATCTTGTGTGAATTGTGTCCTAGTTGTGTGCTAGCACACAATTCACATGTAATATCAGGCCTTATTTTCTATGAAAAATAAAGTTGGCAGATGACGCATGTGAAATGTCAAGCCTTATTTTCCCTGAAAAATAAGAAGGGAAGTTGATTGATATGAATGTCAATCCTTATTTTCTCTGAAGAAAAAAGGGAAAAGAAAAAAAGTAAGATGTTCGAATGATTTTAAACCCTTTAAACATTACAGAAAACTGTTCAGTAGATGAAAATTTATTGTTTTGTGATTTTCAGGGGAAATAAGACTTGACATCTCATGTGAATTGTGTGCTAGCACACAATTCACATGTAATGTCCAGCCCCCGCCCATAGGGGCTTGAAGAAATATATGGGCTGCATGATGCTTTCACGCAGAGCTGAATCCGGCCCGCACACTAGTACAGGTAAACTGCTTAGAGGATCTAAGCCTGTCCAGGAACCGCGGTGCGAGGCGGACCGTCTATGCTAATAAACCCTATTGGTTTCATTGGGCGACAGGGCTTGAGATGTCATTTCATCTCAAGGTCGGGTAAAAGTCCCACAAAATTGGAAGCAACGTCTCCAAAATGACCTTTACAGTGTTGACGGGGACGTTAAACCTCAAATCAACCAACCAACCAGCCTTATTTTCTCTGAAAAATCAGATTGGCAGATGACGCATGTGAAATGGCAAGCCTTATTTTCCCTAAAAAATAAGAAGGGCAGTTGATTGATATGAATGTCAATCCTTATTTTCTCTGAAGGAAAGGGAAAAGAAAAATAGCTTTAAAAATAACATCTGCTTGTGTTGACTTAAGGGGAATGGGAACACCTTCAGGGGAAAGTATTTTCGTCTCCCCTGTCTTTAGGGGTCAACTCTAAAAGGAAAGAATTTGCTCCTCAGGAGCAAATTCTTTCCTTTAAGAGTTGACCTCTTTTTCCGTGGGACTGAGCCTATAGAAAACCGAACAGGAAGTCCCAAAAGTGGTCTCCGTTTGAAAAATGGCAGAAAAATGTGTTCCCATTTCCCTTAAATGCTTGAAGTGTTAAATCTTGTTTTGAGCAAGAAGAGTTGATAGGCCAGCTACAAGACCAACATTTCCAGCAGTATATGCAACAAGTCTACCAACAACAGTTGCTACACCAACAACAACAATACCAGCAGTTACAAGCAATGGCTGCAGCACAGAAGGAGGGGTCAACTACTGAAGCTCCTCCCAAACTCACTCCACAGCTACCAATCGGTCAACAGAATGGACCTTTAGTCCCGCCCACTGTGGCTGACTCAGCCATACAGAATGGAGCTGAGACACCCATACAGAATGGAGAGGAGAGGTCAAGAGGTGAAGATGGTAAGCATGTGTATACTAATTTGTTTTGCAAATGTTTTGCATTTTACAAAGTTTTAGAACTCTACGAAGGTTTGCAAATGCTTTGCATTTTTAGAACTCTACGAAGGTTTGCAAATGATTTGCATTTTACAAAGTTTTAGAACTCTACGAAGGTTTGCAAATGTTTTGCATTTTACAAAGTTTTAGAACTCTATGAAGGTTTGCAAATGTTTTGCATTTTACAAAGTTTTAGAACTCTACGAAGGTTTGCAAATGTTTTGCATTTTTAGAACTCTACGAAGGTTTGCAAATGATTTGCATTTTACAAAGTTTTAGAACTCTACGAAGGTTTACAAATGTTTTGCATTTTTAGAACTCTACGAAGGTTTGCAAATGATTTGCATTTTACAAAGTTTTAGAACTCTACGAAGGTTTGCAAATGTTTTGCATTTTACAAAGTTTTAGAACTCTACGAAGGTTTGCAAATGTTTTGCATTTTACAAAGGTTTAGAACTCTTGGAGGGTTTTATTTCCAAACACAAGTTGTCATCATCCTTAGGTCTCCGGTTCCATTTGTTCAAAAGTCACATTGTCATTTAGTTAAGATATCATAAAAACTTTGAACATTTAATGTGATAAATTTGCTGATGTTTTTGCTGAAAAAATGTGAGTAGCTTTTGCATTTGCAAAAGCTACTCACATTTTTTTCTGCAGCTACTCACATTTTTTTCTGTAAAATTACCAGAGTATTGAATACAGTACTCGCTGGAACAGTTAACAGTTTGGCCACTTACAAGGTTGTAAAGCTAATAATGTTTTTAACGACAGGGTCTGGTTGTTTAAAGTTAACAAAGTAATTATTAAAACTTCAATCATTCTGTACAGTGAAACTAATATTTTTGCTGAAAAAATGTTGAGTAGCGTTTTCATTGCAAAAGATACTCACATTTTATCAGCAGACTGCTTAGTATTAGGTATTGTACTTGCTAGAGCAGTTAAGGTAGGACCCCCAGAGCTTAAAATAGAAAAGGAAAAAAATCTTTTAAATGGCCTCCTCCTTGGCCAGTGGATGGATTTTGAAATAATTTCACAGGAATGTTCCTTGCCAAAATTGCTCAAAACTGTTCCGCTCGGATGAACAAGCTAGAAATTGAAAAACGTTTAAATGACTTCTTTTGCATAATTAGTGGGTGGATTTTGAAATAATGTCAAAGGAATGCTCCTTGGATGACCCTCTACCAAACTTGCTCAAACTGTTCAGCTTGGATTAAAAGGATGGCCACCAGAACAGGATGGCCACCAGAGCTAAAAATATAAAAAAAAAATTAAATGACTTCTCCTCTTTAACCAGTGGATTGATTTTGAAATAATTTCACAGGAATATTTCTTCGGTAACCCTTTACAAAAATTGCTCTAACCATTCTGCTGGGAAGAACAAGATGGCCACCAGAGCTAAAAATAGAGAAACCTTTAATTGACTAATTGACTATGGATAAGGAAATCCGTAGTTTTAGCTTGGGATAGAAATTCTGTTCTAACCCAGGTGTTCTTACCCAAAATCTAATATTCTCGTGTGTTTGATAAATGCACTGGTTGAATACGGCCTCATATGCGCTGTCGTTAAGATTGACGTCACAGCATGTAATATGATGTCACTAAGTCATCACAATCATGGGGTCGTCTGCAACCGAAGTAACTGCAGTATTGAAAATCCTCACTCAGAAATGGAAGTTGTGCAAGAAAACAAGAAAAAGAATCCTACACTGTCCGGCATCAGGTAACAGTGATCTTCGAACGGATTTTTCCATCCACCCCTCACACCCATGTAAGATTCTTATATTAGTATCCATTACCAGTATTTTGTACATACAGTCGAACTTCAATGGCTCGAACACCTTTGGGACCATGAAAATCTGTTCGAGGCAGGGGTAGTTCGAGCCACTGAGGGCTAATGCCAGGAGGCATAACAACATACTTTAGGACATCTTTTTCTGTGTTCTATAATGAAAAATGTATGCTGTGTGTATTCATTAGAATCGCCTCATCGAGGCGATTCTAATGAGTACACACAGCATACATTTGCGTGTACTCATTAGAATCGGCTCATTGAGGCCATTCTAATGAGTACACACAGCATACATTTGCATGTACATTTGCGTGTACTCATTAGAATCGGCTCATCGAGGGGATTCTAATGAGTACACACAGCATACATTTGCGAATCGCCTCATCGAGGTGATTCTAATGAGTACACACAGCAAACATTTGCAAGATAAAAGACGAAAATATCCTAATTATACCCTCCCTATTTCTTATGTACAGAAATTCCCTAGGGACTCAAGAAAGCTTTCGACTCAGCCATGGTAAACGAGCCATCGGTGTTCGAGCCATTGAAGTTCGACTGTAGTTAGCAATAATCACATGGACAATAGCAGGCTGGAAGCTTCTGGAGTATACCACTACCTCTTTAATGGGGACAAAGCAGAAACCAGTTTTAGTTAAACTACCATGTTATATCCAAAAAAATGTATAGATTATGTAGAAAAATGACCATTTATGGGCATTTGTTTAGCTCGGCTGTTTTCGAAGAAAACTAGGTATTGTCATAGCTCTGGCGTCGGCGTCGTGCAAAAACTTGGACATTTTGTGATATATCTGTCATTACTGAACATATTTACTTGAAACTCGGACTAGTTGTTCATTGGAAAAGGGGAACTCATACCAATAGATTAGGTAACCCTCAAAATATCTTTGGCACAGTTATGCCCCTTTTTCGACTTAGAATTTTTGCGTCGTTGACGTGCAAAAACTTGGACATTTTGTAATATCTCTGTCATTACTGAACATATTTACTTGAAACTTGGACTAGTTGTTCATTATGAAAAGGGGAACTCATAACAATAGGTGAGATAACTCTCAAAATATTTTTGGCACAGTTATGCCCCTTTTTCGACTTAGAATTTTTGTTTAGCTAAAAGAAACTGCAGCCGAGCGTTGGCACCCGCATGCGGTGCTCTTGTTTTATATATAATCTATGCATTTTTGGGATCCATCTTGAAATGGTATCCAAAACGGTGTTATAACAGTGTTATACTGAGGTTGTGGTATATTAGTTGATAAACAGTCAACCTAAAAGACCTATAGGGTCACTTTGCCTGTCTCGGTAGCTCAGTCAGATGTGCGTCTGACTGGTGATCAGGAGTATGCCGGTTCGATACCTGCAAGGGTGGGCAACATTCTTTCATGGAGATTGATCATGAAATCCTTTCTACGGTCTTTCTGTCCCTTCTGCTGATTCAAGAAGGGCATTTGTCAGTTTCTGGTGAAAGAATGTGCAGTGCACTGGTTAACTGCTTGTGTATAAGCCTGCCCAGGAAAAGTGTGGATAGGTAAACTGACCGGCTCAAAAATGACCTAAATAGTGTTGACTGGGCTGTTAAACCCCAATACAAACAAACAAAACATAATAAAGGGTCACTTTGCTAGCTTTGGAACTTGAAATACATTCTGTAATATATTGTTTGCTGATCTTCAGTTAGTTTGGTTGATTTTCAGTTTACGCCTCTTCTCCCAGTATCCCAAAGTCTGTAGAGCCTGCAAAGATGTGGACCCATCAGTCACTCAGTGAGTTTAAGGCAGACATGAGCATGGTCAAGGATAATGTCATTAAAATTGGATCATTAGCCACGGCCACCGTGAGTCTCAGTGTTGAAAGACTGGCGTCATACAGCAAATCTGTCACCTGTTGCTCTAGAAATGGCTGTTTATTGTTATTTGTGGGGAATACAAACCTCTGAAAAATGCTATGGATGGAATCACGACAGAAGTAAGGGCGAGGATTGCGGCCGTGTAAAATCGATTTAAGCCCCCCAGAAGAATTCTTTTCATTGACCATTCCAATGCGGTTCTTCTGTCGCGGTTTATTTTCGTTATGGTTTGTTTTCGAATATGTGTTTGGCTTATATTTTTTTGCTTTGAATAGGCCAATTGGCCATTTTGTGGGAAAGTAACTGTCCTTTTGACTTTCTGCTAGTGATGTTTCCATTAGTGTCTAGTTATTTCATGTTTGTGTTTCTTTCCCTTTGGTGTCTCTGATGGGAGCTGTGGGTTAATTGTATCGATTCCAGATCATTGCCTTCACTTCTATTTCTTTATTTCAAAGGGACACCTTTCTTACATATCATAAGGATAACATGATATTCCCGTCTCTGCCCATCAGGACGTCGAGAAATACAGTCAAACTTAAATGGCTCGAACACCTTTGGGACCTCGAAAATTGGTTCGAGACAGGGGTAGTTCGAGCCACTGAGGTTACTGTCAGGAGGGATAACGAGATATTTTAAGACATCTTTTCGATGTTCTATAATAAAAATGTATGCTGTGTGTACTCATCAGAATCGCCTCATCGAGGCGATTCTAATGAGTACACACAGCATACATTTGCAAGATAAAAGACTAATATCTCCTTTATTAGCCCCCACTATTTCTTATGTAGAGGATTTCGCTAAAGAATGGGTTTGACACGTCCATGGTAAACAAGCCATCGGTGTTCGAGCCATCAAAGTTCTACTGTACACGTAGATTGGGCTGCATGGTGCTGCCAAGCAGAGCTGAAACCATCCAAACTTGAGTACTGATAAACTGCTTAGAAGGTCTTAAGCCTGCCCAAGGAAAAGTAGTGCAAATAGAACTGTACCTTGAACTCTAGCTGTTTCTTTGAGTTTTAGGGTTCAAGATGTCATTTCATTTCACTGTCGGGTAAGAGTTCCACAAAATTTGAATCAACATCTCCAAACGACCTAAGTAGTGTTGACACGGACCTAAAAACTCAACACAAACAAACAAATACAGTATTCCCGAAACAAACATGCTGTATCCTAATCTAGATACATTACAACCGCACTATTTTTGGGGGCCAAAGCAGCAACCCTGTTATAAGGATAAGGAGGTGATGGTGTATACATCCCATCCTAGCCTTCATTATACCCCCACAAATGAAATTTGGGGTGTATATAGGAGTGAGCTTGTGGGTCTGTCTGTCAGTCGGTCGGTCGGTCTGTCTGTCTGTCGGTCGGTCGGTCTGTTGACTTGGTTTCCAGACGATAACTCAAAAAGCGCTTCACCGATTTTTATAATTTTTGGTACACTGATGTAACATCATAAAATACAGGTCTAGTTTGATTTCCACTACAATTACTCCATTTTCGACATAGTTATGGCCCCTTTCAAGTGAAAAAATTGCAAAATGGCGCTGTTGTACTATCAAGGCAGTTTTTGTGGGGGTATTCATCACCTTTAGTGATAGCTCTAATTAGAAAGGGTGTCTGTTACAATAAAGTAATGCTGTGAAGAGCTTTGTGCCTTTAAGGGGAATGGGTATACCTTCAGGGGAGGCAACTCGTGTAAAAGTATTTTTGTCTCCCATGTCAATAGGGGTCAACTCTTAAAGGTAAGAATTTGCTCCTAAGGAGCAAATTCTTTCCTTTAAGAGTAGATCCCTTTTTTAGCAGGACATGGCTTATTGAAAAGCGAACAGGAAGTCCCAAAAGTTGTCTCCCTTTGCAAAAATGGTGGAAAAAAAAACTACCAGGTGTTCCCATTCCCCTTAAATCAGACGCAAATGAAAATCAACCAAAGTTTACCAACTAACTGAAGTGCAACCTAGCAAAACATATATATTAATTAACCATTTTGTACTGGAAATTTGTTTGGGTATTTGGCAAACAGTGCAGGCCCAGATCAGATGCTTCAGAGTGCAGCTTATGATCATGGCCTGCACTGTTTGCAAAAAGTTCAGTCCTTTTCAAAGTAAATTTTTTAAGAAAACACAACCTGACACCCCTAAATTTTGAAATGGACTTTTGCTATTTATATATAAGGAGGAAGATTCCATTTGGTACAAAATGGGTTGACCCATTTTGTTTGGGAAACCCCAAAATGGAATACTGTGAAATAGTGCAGATCGGAATAGATCTCGTTTGTATGAAAAAAGGGTGTGTGTAAGGGGGTGTGTAAAGGAATCAATTTGAGGCCAGAATTTTTTATTGGAATCTCGACATTGTCATTGTAATTTGTCCAATCCTTTACCTGCTGATTTGTTTTGTTTCGAGGTTTAACATCCCCGTCAACACTGTATAGGTCATTTTGGAGATGTTGCTTCCAATTTTGTGGGACTTTTACCCGACATTGAGATGAAATGACATCTCAAGCCCTGCCACCCAATGAATACAATAGGGTTTCACCTGCTGAACCAGAATTTGCTCAACCCTAGCAAACGGTGTAATTCCAGATCAGATGGCTTCTCCAGCTTGATGGCACTGTTTGTCCATTGGATTCTCGAAGCCATCTGATCTGGAATATCACTGTATGTCAGTCATTGTTTATGAATTAATAGGAGTAAATAACATCTAGTAATTATTTGCTAGTCAAAAATGGGTGTGGCAAATTAACAAGGGCTGATAGGGGTTAGTTTGTGTGATAATCCATAATAACAACCCATCAAAACTTTATCTTGAATAAACTCTCAAATTTCTTGGTGTCAGATTGAGTTATTTATGAAATAGTCAGAAAATGGCTGAACTTTTTTTTGCAAACAGTGCAGTTTGTTTGTTTGATTTGAGGTTTAACGTCCCCGTCAACACAGTATAGGTCATTTTGGAGACTTTGCTTCCAATTTTGGGGGACTTTTACACGACATTGAGATGAAATGACATCTCAAGCCCTGTCACCCAATGAAACCAATAGGGTTTATAAGCATGGATGGTCCGACTCGCACCGCGGTTCCTGGACAGGCTTAGATCCTCTAAGCGGTTTACCAGTACTAGTGTGCGGACCGTTTCAGCTCTGCTTGGAAGCATCATGCAGCCCATCTATTTCTTCAAGCCCTGTTGGGCGGGGGTGGGCAAACAGTGCAGCGCCAGATCAGATGCGGCATCTGATTCGGCACTGCACTGTTCTTCAGTGTCTCTTTTGGGAGTTTCCTGTGTAAGACTGGTTAATAACAATGTGGAGGAGGGGGTTGTTGGGTGAGGCAAAGGTGATGTGTATCTTGCAAAACTGGGGCATCCAACTGATATGGGCCTACAGTTGGATAAGGTCTGCTGTCCTTACAGCAGGTAAGGGTAGAGGGGGATTGTTGTTATTTCTTCTGTTTCTACACTTCAAGTCATTTTTACTCATTCTCCAAACTTCCATGTCTACTATCTTTTCTATCTCTTTTCTTCCTCTCTCTGACCCACAAGTGTTGACATGTCGTTAAACCCAAACCCAAAACAATCAAATCAATTAATAGGAGTTTGGGCCTGTCTGAAAATGTGACAGATTTGCTGTGAGGGTCAGTCAGTTGATATTGTAACGTGTTGTAAATATCGTGTTGTGTTGTGTTTTTAGACGATGAATTCCCACCAATTGCGGCAGCCTCTATGTGGACAAGAAAAGACATAAAAGATTTCAAAGATTCCTTAAAAAAAGATAAAGATTCTGTGATAAAAGTGGGTTCTGGAGAAACAGTTACAGTAAGTATGATACAGTCAGCCCTTTTTATCTCGACATTCGTTATACCGGCAAAACTCACTATAACGGCAATTTCAATGGAATGAATTGTCAGCTCAAGGCTTAGCCTCGATCCCGAGAGAGGTGGGCTTCTCTCGGGTTTGAAATGCCCAAATAGAATCCATAGTCATGGAAGATTCTAATTATTTAGTACTCCAAGAAACAAATGTTATAGATATTTGTTAGAATCGCCTCGATGAGGCGATTCTAACAAACATCTATAACATTGGTTTCTTGGAGTAGTGATGTGGAAAAGACCTTGTATAACCTATCATACTCCTAACTGGGATTCTTTATAACAGAAAATTCATTATAACGGCACAATAATAGGGAACAAATACTGTCACTCAGTTTTGATTCAACTTGCACCAGTGTTTCATTGGGACATGTGTTGATTAGAGTTTGAAAGCCTTGTTCTTTTACTTCAGTACTTGACAAAACATGTCTATTTTTGTCACAACTTGACCTGTCTGCACAGTGTTTTGGAAAGATTTTGGCAGATTCTTACTACATGTAATATGGTTTGTTGGTATCATTTGGACATTGGCCAGTGTTATTATATAGACGATTCGTAGAATATATATACATTCTGCTCATTATTATCAATATGAACCACTGTTGCATTATAACTTTGGCTCAGTATATATACAGTACAGAAAATTTTAAGCTTTATATCAAAAGCCTCTGGCTCAATGCACCCACAAGACACTTCAGTCTCTCATACGAGTTTTATGTATATGAATAAACATAAATGGATTAGTACCTTGTAATTAGAAATGTTTTATGCAGTTCAAATGCATCTAACAGATATTTTGCTGTAAGTCTTGGAATATAATATTTAAAAGCAAAATATTGTCAGTAGTATTTGTTTGTATTTTACTTTAACAGCCCAGTCAACACTATTTAGGTAATTTTCGAGCCGAGTTTACCTATCCACACTTTTCCTGGGCAGGTTTATACGTAAGTGGTTAACCAGTACCGTGCACATTCATGTTCCAGAAACTGACAACTGCCCTTCTTGAATCAGCAGAAGGGAGAGAGTGACCGTAGAAAAGGCTTTATGATCAATCTCCACGAAAGAATGTTACCGACCCCTGCAGAAATGAAACCCCCGTCCTCATGATCACCAGTCAGACGCGCATCTGACTGAGCTACTGAGGCCGACATTGTCAGTATAAACTAATCAGAATTGAATTGTTAGGTTCCTGAAAATACTCCTTGTCTGTGAATGTCATAAAAAGGACAGAGTAACCAAAAATGTGCTTCATTTCTAATGTTGGTGTGCACACATCGCACAAAAATATGAGCATATTTGCCTTATTGACTGATCAAAAAATATATATGTTAACTAAGGAAATTGTTAATTTTGAAAAACCTGGGCATGTTTGAAGCATGATTAGCTTAACGAGCTCGTTAGTTGTCTAAATGTTAACTGTTCTAGCATGTGCAAAAGCTACTCACATTTCTTTTCAGCAAAAATATTTGCATATGTGCCATACTAAATGATCAAAGTTTATATGATTTTGTTTGTTTGATTTGAGTTTCAACATCCCCATCAACACTTTATAGGTCATTTTGGAGACATTGCTTCCAATTTTGTGGGACATTTACCTGACATTGAGATGAAATAACTTCTCAAGCCCTGCTACCCAATGAAACCAATATGGTTTATAAGCATGGACCGACCGACTCGGACCGCTTTGCCTGGGCAGGCTTAGATCCTCTATGATATGTTAACTAATGACCTCATAACGGGCCTCCGTGGCCTAGTGGGTAAGAGCGCCGACTCTTAATCATTAGGTCTCTCACTACTGTGGTTCCAGCCTGGCTCGGGTCACATGTGAGACGCCAAGTTCTGCAACAGAAGGTCAGGTGGTTTTTCTCCGGGTACTCCGGTTTTCGTCCACCTATGATTAACGATCGGCTCGATATGAGTGAAATAATCTTGAAAGGGCTGAAAAAAAACAAAACCAAAAAAAAAAAAAAATGACCTCATTAATTTTGAACAGCTGGGCCCAGTGTTGAAAGCATCATTAGCTTAATGAATTCGTCAGTGGTCTAAATGTTACCTGTTTAACAAGTTCATTTTTATCCCCCGACCGAATAGGTTCGGGGGATATAGCGATCAGCCTGGCGTCCGTCCGTCCGTCCGTCCGTCCGTAGACGCAACCTTGTGATGGCCATAACTCCTATACCCTTTGAGATTCATTGATGGTTCTTGGCACAATTGTTCACAAGGCCGAGACGGCGTGTCATGCGCAAGAACCAGAACTCTGGATGCCATACTTTTTTAGTTATCTCCCCTTTTAATAAAATAGAATGACTACTTTGTGATGGCCATAACTCCAATACCCTTTGAGATATATTGATGGTACCTGGCACAGTTGTTCACAAGGCTGAGACGGAGTGTCATGCACAAGAACCACAACTCTGGTTGCCACGGTTTTGGAGTTATCTCCCCTTCCAATAAAATAGAGTGACAACCTTGTGATGGCCATAACTCCTATACCCTTTGAGATTCATTGATGGTTCTTGGCACAATTGTTCACAAGGCTGAGACGGCGTGTCATGCACAAGAACCAGAACTCTGGATGCCATTCTTTTTTAGTTATCTCCCCTTTTAATAAAATAGAATGACTACTTTGTGATGGCCATAACTCCAATACCCTTTGAGATATATTGATGGTACCTGGCACAGTTGTTCACAAGGCTGAGACGGCGTGTCATGCACAAGAACCACAACTCTGGTTGCCATGGTTTTGGAGTTATCTCCCCTTCCAATAAAATAGAGTGACAACCTTGTGATGGCCATATTTCCAATACCCTTTAAAATATATTGATGATACCTAGCACAGTTGTTCACAAGGCCAAGACAGTGTGTCATGCACAAGAACCACAACTCTGCATGCCGTGTTTTTTTAGTTATCTCCCCTTCCAGTAATATAGAATAACTACCTTGTGATGGCCACATCTCCAACACTCTTTGAGATATATTGATGATACTTGGTACAGTTGTACATGAGGTTAAGCAGGTGTGTCACGTGCAAGAACCACAACTCTGGGTGCCCTGGATTTTTAATTATCTCCCCTGACAATATAACCTTGTGATGGCCATAACTCAAATACCTTTTGAGATATATTGATGGTACTTGGCACAATTGTATACAACGTTGAGATGGCGCTTCATGCCTAAGAACCACAACTCTGGGTGCTATGATATTTGAGTTATCTCCCCTTCCAATATAACAGTATGACAACCTTGTGACCACCGTACTTCCAATACCCTTTGAGACATTTTGGTGGTACTTGATGCAGATGAACATGAGGTTAAGCAGGTGTGTCATGCTCAAGAATTACATCTCTGGGTGCTCTGGTTTTTTAGTTATCTCCCCTGGCAATATAACCTTGTGATGGCCATAACCCCAACTCCCTTTGAGATATATTGAAGGAACTTAGCACAATTGTATACAAGGTACAGAAGGGATGTCATGTGCAAGAACCACAACTGTTGGTGCTGTGGTATTTGCGTTATCTACCCTTCCAATATAACAGTATGACCAGCTTGTGATCACTATATCTCCAATACCTTTTGAGACATATTGATGGTACTTTGTGCAGAATTACATGAGCTTAAGCAGGCATGTCATGTGCAAGAACCACATTTCTGAGTGCCCTGGTTTTTTTAGTTATCTCCCCTGACAGTATAATCTTGCGATGGCCATAACTGCAATACTTTTGTGATATGTGGTTTAATTCTGGTGCCCTTTCTATTGGTGAACAATCTTCTGAAGGCCATATTGGCTTTTGGTCGGGGGATTTGCCATCTCTTCCGATGGCTATTTTCTAATATACAAAGTAGTTTTGCTGAAAACAATGTGAGTAGCTTTTGCATCTGCAAAAACTATTCAAATGTTTTTTTCAGCAAAAAATGGAATGATAAAAGTTTTAACAATATGTTAAGTAATGACATTGTGTGTTTTGAACAACCAGGGGTCAGTTGTTTAAAACTAACAATGTCGTTAGATAACGTATTGTTAAAACTTTTGATCATTTAATATGGTAAAAATATACCAATATTTTTGCTGAAAAAAACGTGAGCAGCTGGTATGGACATGTGGAACGCTCCAACGTTGTAGTCAAGACTGCCTGTGACATACAGGTAGACGAAAAGCTGCTCTCATTTTCTTCAACTAAATTAACACTATTTAATAGATACTGTACTTGCTAAGGTAGTTAACTGGGCCCAGTTGTTCAAAGCATCGTTAGCTTAACGAGCTCTTTAGTGGTCAAATTGTTAACTGTTCTAGCAAGTACAAAATCGAAAAATTTGGTATTTTTGCTGAAAAAATGTGAGCAGCTTTTGCATCCGCAAAAGCTGCTCACATTTTTTCAGCAAAAATATTAGCATATTTGCCATAATAAATGATCAAAGCTTTAACGATTCATTAACTGACGACATCATTAGTTTTGAACAACTGGCCCCAGGTTGACTACTAATGAGCTCGTTAAGCTAATGATGCTTTGAACAATCAGGCCCAGCCCTTGGGCTGTGGTTTCAGGTCATTAGCTTAATAGGTCTGTGCAATGTACACCCCTGTAAACCTTACTTTATGTAGAGGAAAGAGGGGTTTACCGGGATATACACCATTTCCTTATTTAGGGTTGACAGTGCCTCCGTTGTTACGAGTACACTTTAAAATACATGTGATCTGTCATGGTTTCCTTTTCATTACAGGTGAGAGTACCAACCCATGAAGACGGTTCCTGTTTGTTTTGGGAATTTGCCACAGATTATTACGATATAGGTTTCGGTGTGTACTTTGAATGGACGATAGCTCCTAGTAATACAGTCAGTGTTCATGTATCAGAATCTAGTGATGAGGAGGATTTAGAAGAAGAAGGTTTGTTTTTTGTTTGTTTGTATTGGAGTTTAACAGCCCAGTCAACACTATTTAGGTCATTTTGAAGTCGGTCAGTTTTTCTAGCCACACTTTTCCTGGACAGGCTTCTACATAAGTGGTTAACCAGTACAGTGCACATTCTTTTGCCAGAAACTGACAACTGCCCTTCTTGAATCAGTGGAAGGGAGAGAATGACCACAGAAAAGATCAATCACCACGAAAGAATGTTACCGACCCCATCAGGTATCGAATCCACATCCGCCTGATCACCAGTCAGACGTGCATCCAACGGATCTATCGAGGCCAGTGTTTGTTTGTGTTTTTGTTGGACTTAAAGGGGAATGGAAACACCTGGCAGATTTTTCCGTCATTTTTCAAAATGTGTTTCCCTCTGTAAATAAGGTTGATTGTTATTATAATTATTATTTAATGGATTATGCCATGTGATAAAAATAATACGACGTCACATCACGAAAATGCACCTATATAATTTTGACCCCCTTGAACCCCACTTTTATATAGTAAAACTGGGGTTTACAGGGGTAAACTTTATTTTTCTTATTTCTGCTCTAAAATATAGATTGTGGGTACTCGTTAGAACCGACTCGATCAATGAGGCGGTTCAGGTTCTAACAAGTACCCACAATCTATACCGTATTCGCCCTAATTACCGCACTGTGCGCTTAGTTTTTTCAAAATTGTGTCATAAAATCATGGTGAAAAATCTACCTAATTAGCGCACACTTGATACGAAAACAACAGCTTCCAAGATGATGCATACTGATATTTAATGGGACGGAAAAGGATACTTAAGCATTGCCTTCACTGTTGGAAGAAATAACAGTAAGTTTTTTTTATATTTACTATGAGAGCTTCAAGGGGAGATTACTGTAAAGTGTGCGCTTATGCATAAATTTCCTTTTCAAAAATAGCTTTGGTGTGTGCTTATAGGAGCATGTGCGGTAATTAGGGCGAATACGGTATTTTGAGCAGAATTGTGAAAATCATCATAATTTTTCATCATAAAAGTTTCTTTTTTCGACGGTAAAATTTACACTATATTTGAATAGGCGTGTTTTCATAATGACATTATTACTGGTGCGTAACTAACATCATGACACCGTCAGTGACAGTCCTATGCTATCTATTGAAATTCATTTGAACCTCTTTGCAAATTTAGAGGATCTTACATGAGTGTGCATTTATTATTGAATTTATTAAACAAGTCAAGGAAAAGGGATAAAATGCGAGGCTTTGCCGAGCATTTTATCCATTTTCTTCGACAAGTGTAATAAATTGTTGACATAGAGGACCTTACATGAGTGTTCATTTATTCTTGAATTTATTAAATGAGTTGAAGAAAAGGGATAAAATGCGATGCTTTGCTGAGCAATTTATCCCTTTTCCTCAGCGATTGTAAAAAATTCAATGATACATGAGCACAAATTAAAGATTCTATTTATCATATGACATTTAAAATGCATTTTATTTACGACTGTTTTACAAGAATGTCAATATTTTGCCATTAGTGAATGTGATGTCATTAAGGCTGTCGTACATGTAACTTTACGGGGCATATCTAACTAATTGTCACATTTAATCCACACCAGTCAAATTTATTACATGGGGTTATTGCATTCTCAGACTCGACATCATATGATTTTTTAGCTCACCTGACCGAAGGTCATGGTGAGCTTTTGTGACAGTAAGATGTCCGGCGTCGTCGTGCGTCGTCCGTCGTCCGTCGTCCGTCGTGCGTAAACTTTTTCTTGTGAACACACTAGAGGCCACAGTTTTGGTCCAATCATCATCAAACTTGCTCAGAATGATCATCATGACAATATCTCGGTCAAGTTCGAATATGGGTCATGTCGGGTGAAAAAGTAGGTCAGTAGGTCAAATCATAGAAAAACCTTGTGAACACTCTAGAGGGCACAGTTTTGGTCCAATCATCATCAAACTTGCTCAGAATGATCATTGTGACAATATTTTAGTGAAGTTTGAATATGGATCATGTCGGCTTAAAAAGTAGGTCAGCGGGTCAAATCATAGAAAAACCTTGTGAACACCCTAGAGGCCACAATTTTGGTCCAATCATAATCAAACTTGCTCAGAATGATCATCATGACAATATCTTGGTCAAGTTCGAATATGGGTCATGTCCGGTCAAAAAGTAGGTCAGTAGGTCAAATCATAGAAAAACCTTGTGAACACTCTGAAGGCCACTGTTTTGGTCCAATTATCATGAAACTTGCTCAGAATGACCATTGTGACAATATTTCAGTCCAGTTCGAATATGGGTCATATCGGGTTAAAAAGTAGGTCAGCGGGTCAAATCATATAAAAACCTTGTGAACACCCTAGGGGCCACAATTTTGGTCCAATCATAATCAAACTTGCTCAGAATGATCATCATGACAATATCTCGGTCAAGTTTGAATATGGGTCATGTCCGGTTGAAAAGTAGGTCAGTAGGTCAAATCATAGAAAAACCTTGTGAATACTCAGGAGGCCACAAGTTTGGTTAAATCATTAATCTTGCTCAGAATGGTCATTGTGACAATATCTTGGCTAAGTTTGAATAAAGGTCTTTTCGGGTCAAAAAGTAGGTCAGTAGGTCAAATTAAAGAAAAAACTTGTGAACACTCTAGTTTTACATAGACTTATATAGGGAAAATCTTTAAAAATCCTTTTCTCTGAAACCACAAGGCCTAGGTCTTTTATATTTGGTATGAAGCTTCATCTAAAAGACCCCTAACAAGATTATTCAAATGATAGTGCTGAGGCCAAAAATGTCCCCGCCCCCGGGCCCTTTGGTTTTACATAGGCTTATATAGGGAAAATCTTTAAAAATCTTCTGCTCTGAAGCTGCAAGGCCCAGGACTTTGATATTTGGTATTAAGCTTTATCTAGTGGACCCCTACCAAGATTGTTCAAATTATAGTGCTGGGGCAAAAAATGCCCCCGTTCCGGGGCCCTTTGGTTTTACATGGCCTTATATAGGGAAAATCTTTAAAAATCTTCTTCTCTGAAACCGCAAGGTCCAGGACTTTGATATTTAGAATGAAGCTTCATCCATTGGACCTCTACCAAGATTGTTCAAATTATCGCCCTTGGGCCAAAAATGCCCCCGCTCAGGGGCCCTTTGTTTTTACATAGACTTATATAGGGAAAATCTTTAAAAATCCTTTTCTCTGAAACCACAAGGCCTAGGTCTTTTATATTTGGTATGAAGCTTCATCTAAAAGACCCCTAACAAGATTATTCAAATGATAGTGCTGAGGCCAAAAATGTCCCCACCCCCGGGCCCTTTGGTTTTACATAGGCTTATATGGGGAAAATCTTTAAAAATCTTCTGCTCTGAAACTGCAAGGCCCAGGACTTTGATATTTGGTATTAAGCTTTATCTAGTGGACCCCTACCAAGATTGTTCAAATTATAGTGCTGGGGCAAAAAAAGCCTCCACCTGGGGCCCTTTGGTTTTACATAGGCTTATATAGGGAAAATCTTTAAAAATCTTCTTCTCTGAAACCGCAAGGCCCAGGACTTTGATATTTTGTATGAAGCTTCATCTAGTGGACCCCTACCAAGATTGTTCAAATTATAGCCCTTGGGCCAAAAATCCCCCTGCTCAGGGGCCCTTTGGTTTTACATAGACTTATATAGGGAAAATCTTTAAAAATCTTCTTCTCTGAAACCGCAAGGTCCAGGACTTTGATATTTAGAATGAAGCTTCATCCAATGGACCTCTACCAAGATTGTTCAAACTATCGCCCTTGGGCCAAAAATGCCCCCGCTCAGGGGCCCTTTGTTTTTACATAGACTTATATAGGGAAAATCTTTAAAAATCCTTTTCTCTGAAACCACAAGGCCTAGGTCTTTTATATTTGGTATGAAGCTTCATCTAAAAGACCCCTAACAAGATTATTCAAATGATAGTGCTGAGGCCAAAAATGTCCCCGCCGCCGGGCCCTTTGGTTTTACATAGGCTTATATAGGGAAAATCTTTAAAAATCTTCTGCTCTGAAACTGCAAGGCCCAGGACTTTGATATTTGGAATTAAGCTTTATCTAGTGGACCCCTACCAAGATTGTTCAAATTATAGTGCTGGGGCAAAAAAAGCCTCCGACTGGGACCCTTTGGTTTTACATGGCCTTATATAGGGAAAATCTTTAAAAATCTTCTTCTCTGAAACCGCAAGGCCCAGGACTTTGATATTTTGTATGAAGCTTCATCTAGTGGACCCCTACCAAGATTGTTCAAATTATAGCCCTTGGGCCAAAAATGCCCCCGCTCAGGGGCCCTTTGGTTTTACATAGACTTATATAGGGAAAATCTTTAAAAATCTTCTTCTCTGAAACCACAAGGCCTAGGTCTTTTATATTTGGTATGAAGCTTCTTCTAAAGGACCCCTACCAAGATGATTCAAATTATAGTGCTGGGGCCAAAAGTGGCCCCGTCCCGGGGCCCTTTGGTTTTACATAGACTTATATAGGGATAATCTTTAAAAATCTTCTCTGAAACCACAAGGCCCAGGACTTTGAAATTTGGTATGAAGTTGCATCTAATGGACCTCTACCAAGATTGTTAAAATTATAGCCCTGTGGCCAAAAATGCCCCCACTCTGGGGCCCTATGGTTTTACATAGACTTACATGGGGAAAATCTTCAAAAATCTTCTTCTCTGAAACCACAAGGCCTGGGTCTTTGATATTTGGTATGAAGCTGCATCTAGTGGACCTCTATCAAAATTATTCAAATTATAGCCCTGGTACCAAAAATGTCCCAGCTCCGGGGCCCTTTGGTTTTGCATAGACTTATATAGGGAAATCTTTAAAAATCTTCTCTGAAACTGCAAGGCCAAGGCCTTTGATATTTAGTATGGAGCTTTATCTAGTGGACCTCTACCAAGATTGTTCAAATTATAGCCCTGGGGCCACAAATGCCCCCACCCCGGGCCGGGGCCCTTTGTTTTTACATAGATTTATATAGCCCTGGGGCCATTTGGTTTTGCATAGGCTTATGTAGGGAATATCTTTAAAAAAAATCTTCTTCTCTGAAACTGCAAGGCCCAGGTCTTTGAAATTTGATGTGTAGCTTTATCTAGTGGACCTTTGCCAAGATTGTTCTAATTATAGCCTTTGTTGATGTTTGGTATGAAGCTTCACCTTTAAGACCTCCCTCAACATTATGCACATTAAAACCCTGGGGCCAATAATGGCCCTCTCTGGGGCCCACTTGTTACACTATGGATCAGGTGAGCGATCCAGGGCCATCATGGCCCTCTTGTTTGTTTGTTGGTTTGTATTTGAGTTTAACAGCCCAGTCAACACAATTGTAGGTCATTTTTGAATCAGTCAGTTTACCTATCCTTTTCCATCGGCAGGCTTATACGTAAGCCGTTAACCAGTATAAAGTGCACATTCTTTTGCCAGAAACTGACAACTGCCCTTCTTGAATCAGCGGTAGGGAGAGAATGACCGTAGAAAAGATTTCATGATCAATCTCCACGAAAGAATGTAACCGAGGTCCCGTCTCTGTATGACCTTCGCTGTTGGTGGGACGTAAATCTCAAACACTCACTCACAAAAGAATGTTGTAGACCCCAGCAGGTATCGAACCCGTGTCCTCCTGATCACCAGTCAGACGCGCATCCGACTGAGCTTCAGAGGCCGGCCATTAGCCTCATTAAACTATCAAAGTATTAACGGTACGTTAATAAATGGCACCGTAAGTTTTGAACAACTGGCCCCCTCTGTTTTCTATTTAAATTCAACTTCTTCAGCAATAAAACCATTGGATGATAAACAGAATCTTATACTCGTGGTCATTACATATGAGACCCTACACACGAGAATGACCACTCATGTGAGTGCCTTGGCCCCCACCCATCGGGGCTTGGAGAAATAGATTGGGCAGGATGATGCTTCCACGCAGAGCTGAAACCAACCACACATGAGTACTGGTAAACTGCTAAGGAGATCTAAGCCCGCCCAGGTAAAGTGGTGCGAGTTGGACCGTCCATGCATATAAACCCTATTGGTTTCATTGTTTGGCAGGGCTTGAGATGTCATTTCATCTCAGTGTCTGGTAAAAGTCCCACGAAATTGGAAGCAACGTCTCCAAAATGACCTTACTAGTGCTGACAGGAACATTAAACCTCAAATCAAACAAACAAATCATGTAATGCCTATGTTTTTTTGTAAATATCTTATTTAAATTTCAGGTGAGAACAATAAACCTAATGATGTAGAAAAGGGAGATAAAAAAGATGACCGACCCCCGACAGATGAAATAATTCCCGTTTATAGACGAGACTGTCATGAGGAAGTATACTGCGGTAGTCACGCGTACCCTGGTCGAGGAGTATATCTCTTAAAATTTGACAATTCTTATTCATTGTGGCGATCAAAGACGTTGTATTACAGGGTCTATTATAGTCGATAAAATATTTAGTTGTTGTGATAGATTTGGCTGTATCCTACCCAGGTATTTATACATCTGGATTCACCCTTCTAGTAACAAATGGAATCTTCCTCCTTATATATAGCAGGAGTCTATTTCAAATTTTAGGGATGTCAGGCTGTGTTTTCATCAAAATTTATTTGGAAAATGACTCAACTTTTAGAAAACAGCTTATTTCTTCCATTTCTGCAGCTCCATTCTCATGTTTTCCACACTTCTCTGTCCCTATCTTTCATATAAGAATCTTATATGGGTATGAGGGGTGGATGGAAAAATCTGTCCCGAGGGACACTGTCCGGCATCACGAGGCTTGCCGAGTGATGCCGGACAGTGATCCCGAGGGACGGATTTTCTATCTACCCCTCACATCCATATTGGATTCTTTTTCTTGCATACCTTCCATTTCTTAGCGCGGAGTCACTTCGGTTACCCACGTCCGCCATATTGTGTTGACACTGCAGGAATGTTTAGTGACGTCACGTAACGTGCTTTGACGTCAACCTTAACGACGGCGCATATGAGGTCGTAATCAACCAGTGCATTTATCAAACACCTGATTATATTCGATTTTGGGTCGGAACACCAGGGTCGGAACATAAATTTCTATCCCAGGGTAAAATCTCGGATTTCCTTGTCTGGTGTGCAAGAAAATCTCTTCTACATACACCACAACCTCTTTATAACACTATTAATAGGGTCCAAAGCAAAAACCGTGTAAGTTAAACAACCGTGTTATATCTAAACAAAAATGTACAGATTATATAGAAAAATGACCATTTATGGGATCCATCTTGAAACAGTGCTATATCCAAAACCGTGCTATAACGAACCATGTTATAATGAGGTTGTGGTGTAAGGTTAGAGGCGGCCTCGGTAGCTCAGTCGGATACGCATCTGACTGGTGATCAGGAGGATGCGGGTTCGATACCTGCCAGGATGGGCAACATTCTTTCGTGGAGATTGATCATGAAATCTTTTCCATGGTCATTATCTCCCTTCCGCTGATTCAAGAAGGGCGGTTGTCAGTTTCTGGCAAAAGAATGTGCACTGTATTGGTTAACCGCTTAGGTATAAGCTTGCCCAGGAAAAGAGTGGATAGGTAAACTGTCTGGCTCAAAAAAGACCTAAAATAGTGTTGACTGGGCCGTTAAACTCCAATTCAAACAAAACAAATCTACATAATGTTAACAAATCCATGTAATGAACACCCATGTAAACCCCACTTTATTTAGAGAAAACACACCCATGTAAACCCCACTTTATATAGAGAAAACATGGGTTTACAGGGATCAACTTCTTTTTCTTATTTCTGCTCAAGATATAGGTTGTGGGTACTTATTAGAATTGCCTCAATAAGGCTGTTCTACAACCTATTTTTGGAGTGTATATAAGAAAAATATTAAAAATTTTCATCAGAAAACAACACCATTTTGGAGATATGAAAGAATGCTCTATGACACGAGAATGTGTTGTCATAATTACTTTTTCACATCCCTATGAAGACGAATAATAGAACGGCCCCCGCCCATCGGGGCTTGAAGAAATATATGGGCTGCATGATGCTGAAACTGACCTGCACACGATTACTGGTAAACCGCTTAGAGGATCTAAGCCTGCCCAGGCAAAGCGGTGCGAGTCGGACCGTCCATGCTTATAAAACCCCATTGGTTTCATTGTGTGGCAGGGCTTGAGGTGTCATTTCATCTCAATGTCGGGCAAAAGTCCCACAAAATTGGAAGCAATGTCTCCAAAATGACCTTTACAGTGTTGACAAGGCCGTTAAACCTCAAATCAAACACACAAATGAACAATAGTAAAGGAATTGTATTTAGCAAGCACCCTTCATTAACAAACACTTCCTGGCTTTCCCACTGGTGCGTGCTTTATACTTATCCCACTTAATGAATTAATTTGCCACACCCATTTCTGGCTGTCAACCAATCAAATTATTACATAATGTTTTCGTTTGAATTTTCAAACTGAATGACAAAAGGATAGATCCAGATCCTTTTGCAAACAGTGTAGAAGAAGCCATCTGATCTGGATCTACACTGTTTGCACTAGTAGGGCTTGTCACATTACGATAACACATACCGTATTCGCCCTAATTACCGCACATGCTCCTATAAGCGCACACCAAAGCTATTTTTGAAAAGGAAATGCATAAGCGCACTCTTTACAGTAATCTCCTCTTGAAGCTCTCATAGTAAATCTATAAAAACTTACATTATCTCTTCCAACAGTGAAGGCAATGCTTAAGTATCTTTTTCCGTCCCATTAAATATCAGTATGCATCATCTTGGAAGCTATTGTTTTCATATCAAGTGTGCGCTAAATAACTAGTTTTTTCACCCTTGATTTTATGACACAATTTGGAAAAAACTAAGCGCACGGTGCGGTAATTAGGGTGAATACGGTACGTGTACATTTTTCATTTCTCAAAAAAGGTAATTTTCTGATGAAAATTTGTGACATTTTTCTTATTTGTACTCCAAACATAGGTTTTGGGTGCTCATTATACCCCCGCAAACAAAGTTTGAAGGGGGTATATAGGAGTCAGCTTGTTTGTCATCTGTTGTCGGTCCGTTACAAAAAACTTTAACATTGCTCATAACTTCCTTATTCTTTGACCGATTTCTTTAATATTCACACACCACACACCTTGCCACTAGTACTTAAGATTGATATACACAAACCTGACCTTGACCTTTACGTTGACCTTCCTAAAGGTCAAATACTTGTAAAAATTTGTCGTCGGTCCGTTACAAAAAACTTTAACATTGCTCATAACTTCCTTATTCTTTGACCGATTTCTTTAATATTCACACACCACACACCTTGCCACTAGTACTTAAGATTGATATACACAAACCTGACCTTGACCTTTACGTTGACCTTCCTCAAGGTCAAATACTTGTAAAAATTTGTCTGACAACGCATGCGTGGGTATAATTGGCGCCCGTTAGGCGGCAGCTCTAGTTAGAACTGCAGTGGTTCTCCACAACCTATGTCTTGGAGCAGAAATTTACCCCTGTAAACCCCAGTTTTGGCTGTATAAAGTTGGGTTTAGGGGGTCTTTATTTCACGGACTTGCTCAGGTGATGATGTTCAGTGGGATTATGGGTAAACACAGTTTTCACTGAAGTCAGAAAGGAAGCGGGCTACATTGTCTGCGCCAACACTTCTGTACAAATATTCTGGGTACATATGTTAGAAATAATGATGTACATATTGGTCTATTGTCAAGGTTATTTTATTATAAAAGTATACACAACCTGTATTGTTTAAGTTTAATCTCCATGAAATGGAAGTTAGTGAGTGCAAATGATGTTGTCGGAAAAACCTGGTCTCAACGTTATATGACTTTCGCGCTCCACTCATGTTTGCATGGCTAATGGTTATTTTTAAAATACTAACAAATGAGTCAATTTTTCTGCTCAGATCAGAAAAGATTATTATTCGTTCTGCTCATAAGTTTTAAAATGCCAACCATTGTTGGCATTTTAAAATTTAGAAGTAGAACGAATTTCACACTCATGAAAGAATGTTTGATATAACTGCAGAACCAGGCCTGAAGGTTATAATTTATTTCTTTTTCATGCTCATCTCCACTGAGCATGAAATGTTTATAGCTTAAGAACTTCAAAATAAGATTATCAGAATAAGATTTTCAAAGCACAGATCTTCAAAGAAATTGTATTCTTCAAACTCCTAAATGTTAAAATGCCAACTGCTTGATATTTGCGAGCGGGAAAAATTGCAAGATTTGTTGCTATTTAAATGTTCATGAATGGGAAAAATTGCAAGATTTATTGCTATTTTAGTGTTAATGAATGGGAAAAATTGCAAGATTTATTGCTATTTTAGTGTTAATGAATGGGAAAAATTGCAAGATTTATTGCTATTTTAGTATAAATGAATGGGAAAAATTGCAAGATTTGTTGCTATTTCAATGTTAATGATTGGGGAAATCTTGCAAGATCTGTTGCTATTTCAGTGTTAACACTTGTCCTGCTGAGCTGGGATGTGCCTTATCTTTCAAACAATGAAGATCCAGATCAGATGGCTTCTGAAGAAGCCATCTGATCAGAATCTTCATTGTTTGTCATTCAGCTCCTGAATTTGTTGCAATAATTTGCATCAAGTAATCTGATTGGTTGATAATCAGTAGTGGGTGTTGCATATATAAATATTCAGCAGGTCAAGGGTTAATGAATGGGAAGATTGCATGTTTTGTTGCTATTTTAGTGAAATTTAGTGTTTATGAGTGGCAATAATTGCATGCTCATTTGAAATGAGCAGGTGAGAAGTTCTATAGCCTTCAGGCCAGTTTAGCTGAATGTGGCAGAGACTGAACTAAGATTTCTACAGTATTTTCAGTGGCGTATACTAAAGAATTCAGATGAAGTTCATGAGAGAGATGCTTCCAAGGTTACAAAACCTTTTCTTTCTCAGCTTGCTAGAGCCTGCGTTTTTTTTCCTGCTCATAAATATTAAAATGCCAACATAGTTATTGACATTTTGATATGAATATTTATGAGCTGAACAAATATCATTGTCTGAAGATTTAAGCATAAAACAACCCCTTTTTAGCTCACCGTCACGTAGTGACGAGGTGAGCTTTTGGGATCACTTTTCGTCCGTCGTGCGTCCGTCCTTCCGTGCGTGCGTGCGTCCGTCCGTAAACAATTCTTTAAACGACATCTCCTCCTTAACCACTGATCGGATTTTGACCAAACGTCACAGGAATGATCCTTAGGTGGTCCCCTTTCAAAGTTGTTCAAATGGTTCCGGTCCGTTGCACATCTAGGTCATAGGAGCCAAAAACAGATTTTTTTTCACCAAAAACTTAAAAAATCTTCTTCTCTGAAACCACAAGGCCCAGGTCTTTGATATTTGGTATGAAGCTTCATCTGGTGGACCCCTACCAAGATTGTTCAAATTATAGTGCTGGGGCCAAAAATGCCCCCGCTCCGGGGCCCTTTGGTTTTACATGGGCTTATATAGGGAAAATCTTTAAAAATCTTCTTCTCTGAAACCGTAAGGCCCAGGTCTTTGATATTTGGTATGAAGCTTCATCTAATGGACCCCTACCAGGATTGTTCAAATCATAGTGCTGGAGCCAAAAATGCCCCCGCTCCGGGGCCCTTTGGTTTTACATGGGCTTATATAGGGAAAATCTTTAAAAATCTTCTTCTCTGAAACCCCAAGGCCCAGGTCTTTGATATTTGGTATGAAGCTTCATCTAGTGGACTCCTACCAAGATTGTTCAAATTATAGTGCTTGGGCTAAAAATGCCACCGCCCCGGGGCCCTATGGTTTTACATGGGCTTATATGGCCCCCCCCCCCCCCACACACACACACACACACACACACACACACACTCCGGGCCCTTTGGTTTTAAATTGGCTTATATAGGGAAAATCTTTAAAAATCTTCTTCTCTGAAACCAAAAGGCCCAGGTCTTGCTATTTGGTATGAAGCTTCATCTAGTGGACTCCTACCAAGATTGTTCAAATTATAGTGCTTGGGCTAAAAATGCCACCGCCCCGGGGCCCTATGGTTTTACATGGGCTTATATGGGGAAAATCTTTAAAAATCTTCTTCTCCGAAACCCCAAGGGCCAGGTCTTTGCTATTTTGTATGAAGCTTCATCTAGTGGACCCCTACCAAGATTGTTCAAATTATAGTGCTAGGGCCAAAACTGCCCCCGACCTGGGACCCTTTGGTTTTACATAGACTTATATAGAGATATTCCTTTAAAATCTTCTTCTGAAACAGCAAGGCCATGGTCTTTGATATTTGGTGTGAAGCTTCCTCTAGTTGACCACTATCAAGATGGTTTAAATTATAGCCCTGCGGCCAAAAATGCCCCCACCCTGGAGCCATTTGGTTTTATATAGGCTTATGTAGGGAATATCTTTAATAAAAATCTTCTTCTCTGAAACCGCAAGGCCCAGGTCTTTGATATTTGGTATGTAGCATATCTAGTGGACCTTTGCCAAGATTGTTCAAATTATAGCCTTTGTTGATATTTGGTATGAAGCTTCACCTTTTTAGACGTCTCTGAACATTATGCACATTATAGCCCTGGGGTTAATAATGGCCCTCCCTGGGTCCCACTTGTTACTCTATGGATCAGGTGAGCTATCCAGGGCCATCATGGCCCTCTTGTTTTATTTTAACAGTCCGGTCAACACTATTTAGGTCAGTTTTGATCTGGTCAGTTTACCTATCCACACTTTTTCCTGGGGAGGCTTATTCATAAGCGGTTAACCAGAACAGTGCACATTCTATCTATCTATCTACTGATACTGCGTCAGTCACATTTGACCACATTACATTCACTCCAAGTTTGCAGGATGAACCTACACAGTAATCATGTAATTATGGTAGGGATCTTTAACCTGCACAGGTGATGGTTCTCCCTGCACAGGGGGCCTCCAGTTAACGTTCGATCCGAAGGAGGACGCACTTTATGACATTTATCTCTACAAATCATGCCAATGGAGCGTGTTTGGACATTCTTTCGCATGAAACTGACAACTGCCCTTCTTGAATCAGCGGAAGGGAGAGAATGACTGTAGAAAAGATTTCATGATCAATCTCCCTGTCGGGTATCAACCCATGTCCTCATGATCACCAGTCAGATGCTCATCTGACTGAGCTACTGAGGCCAGCCTGTTTTGTTGATAATATTTGACTTTGGAAAGTTCATAAAAGTTTAGATGAAGGGGATAACTTAGAAGTTCATGAGGCTACAGACTTGTCAAATATTTATGAGCAGGACAGATTTCATTTTTCCTTGTGTCACCATGCGTATTGGCATTATGATAACTCGCCCGTGCGACATAGTGCATTTTTCATAACTCCAAAATGGCTATTTTTTTATGAAAATTCATAATAATTTTCTTATGAATGCTCAAAACATGGGTTGTGGGTGCTCGTTAGAACCGCCTCATTGAGGCGGTTCTAACGAGTACCCACAACCTATGTCTTGGAGCATAAATAAGAAAATTATTGCATACCCCCATATGCTCAAAACATAGGTTGTGGGTGCTCGTTAGAACCGCCTCCAATGAGGCGGTTCTAACAAGTACCCACAACCTATGACTTGGAGCAGAAATAAGAAACATATTGTATACCCCCGTAAACCCCAGTTTTCTCTATATGAAGAGGGGTTTAGGGGGGGTCTTCATTTCACTGACGTGTTCACGTGAGGGCTAGGTCGGATGCAGATTGCAAGGTGGATTTCTGCTATATTCTTTTGTGAAGATTGATCATGAGATATTCTATTGCACATGCGAATGTAGCGCGACGTCTGATTGGTTAACATTAAAAATTAGGGACAGTATATTCTGTAGTATACTGCCAGAAACCCGACCTCATCATGTAACGTAGCTTTTCATTGGCTGTCACTTGGTTTTAAGCAGCTCACAGTGCTTCCCATTTTGAAAAAAAAAACAAAAAACATTTTTTTAACGAAAACAAGGGAATAAGTGCATTAGAAGGGGAAAATAGTCTTTCGGAGCTTAAAATTGTTGGTTTTGCAGTCGCAAATTACCTTTTACGGCTCTGCTGACGCGTTGACAGAAAACAAAGATTCTGACAGTAAAACCGCCAATTTTCCACCCCAATTGACAATTTTGTACACAGTTATCCCCTAATGTTTTGCTGATTCAAGAAAGACGGTTGTCATAACTGGAAAAAAATGTGCACCATACAAGTAACATGCATACAAGGACCAGCAGTAACTCTGCCCAGGAAAAGTATGGTTAGTTATGCTCCACATTACCATAATAGTGTTTGTTGGGACATTAACCCATTGTATACTAGTGGATTCTTCCATTTCTATAAGTTGGACAAGTCCATTTGTAATTAAAGGGGTGTCAGGCCTATTGTTTTGTTCATATTCTATTTCTGAAGGAACATTCTGTTAGCAAACAGTGCAGGCCGTGCTCAGAAGCCACAGAGTGACGCCGCATTCTGCGGCATCTGTTCTGGGCCTGCACTGTTTGCCAAGGTACACCTTTAGGGGTTTCCCGCATGCTGTGGGTTAAACTGGAGAACAATTCAAACAACCATTTTCTGCAGATTTGAAATTTGGGGGGGTATATAGGGAGTGAGCTTGTCGGTCTGTCGGTCGGTTTGTTGACTTGGTTTCCAGACGATAACTCAAAAAGCGTTTCACCGATTTTTATCATTTTTGGCACACTGATGTAACATCATAAAATACAGGTCAAGTTCAATTTCCACTACAATTCATCAATTTTCGACATAGTTATGGCCCCTTTCAAGTGAAAAAATTGCAAAATGCCGCTGTTGTACTATCAAGGCAGTTTTTGTGGGGGTATTCATCACCTTTAGTGATAGCTCTAGTTTTGGTAATTTGAAATTTATTAGCCATGTAAATTTCATGCTCAAATGAGTCAAGCATGTAAGGAGTTTTGTTACCCTGATGTTATAAAGAGTTTTTCATGCTCAACTTAGCTGAGCATGAAATTTGTGATGCTCATAACTATTAAACTACCAAAAAAATACATGAGGCAATATTTCTGCTCAGATCAGCACAGAATGTAAGTTATCATGCTCACAAATTTTAAAATGCCAGCATTTGTTGGCATTTTAAAATTTATGAGCAGGATAAATTTCATGTTCCAGTGAGTTAAACATAAAAAGAGTTTTATAATCTCCGAGCCTGGAAGGTGATGCCCCGGGGCCAGTTGTTCAAAGCCTCGTTAGCTTAACAAGCTCGTTAGTGGTCAAATTGTTAACTGTTCTAGTAAGAAAAATATTGAAAATTTTGGTATTTTTGGCTGAAAAGATGCAAAAGCTGCTCACATTTTTTCAGCAAAAATTTTTAATAGCATATTTGCCATATTTAATGATCAAAGTTTTAACGATACGTTAACTAACGAACTAACGACGTCGTTAGTTTTGAACAACTGGCCCCAGATGTTCAAAGCATCTCTAGCTTAACGAGCTCGATATTGGTCAGAATGTTTTATTCTCAAATGGATTGAGCATGAAAGTGGTCAAAGTATATTATGCTCAAATAAGTATAAGAGAAGTGTTGTAACCTTGTAGGGCCTGTATTGTAATGGACCCAGTGCTGTTGTTCCAAGCACTGACAGCTTAAAGAGCTTGTTAGTGGTCAAAGGTAGTACAATATTTAATACAGTTGAATTTTTGCTGAAAAAATAGTTTTTCAGCAAAAAATACTATATTTGCCATATTGAATGATGAAATTCTTAACAATATATTAACTGACCAACATTATTAGTTTTGAATAATTGGCCCATGGTGTAGTTCTTAAACATCTTTTTGAAGACTGAAGGTTATGGTCTTCTATTTACATTTCCATAAGCTTACATATTAATATTTGACCCTGTACCTGATAAATCTGCATTTCAAATAGATTTTCTTACCCCCAAAACATGGTAAACAAACTGCCAACTACAAAATTATACAAAAAAACAAGGGTGTCATGTGGCAATTTCAAACATTCTAACTGTCTAAGGGAGGTAACCCTGCCTCAAAGTGAAAATTCAGTCTTGGAAATTCAGAGATACCACATGTACAATTATTATCACAACAGAAAATTCAGGAGACAGCTCACTTTATTTCCTTTATGTGTTTAATGCACATATAATACCCTGCAAGAAAAAAAATAACAGCTAAGTATTTCTCATCAGTTTCATAATTATATCCAATCAAATGTGACTATTGTCTCATACATGGCTAAAAGCTGGGTCCACAACCTGCTTTTCCAGGATCATAACCTGAAATATAGTACATTCTTCTCCATGTGTACCCTTCTGTTGATTCAAGAAGAGCATTTGTCAGTTTCTGGCAGTTGTCAGTTTCTGGGGAAAGATTGTGCACTGTACTGGTTAACCGCTTGCCCAGGAAAAGTGTAGATAGGTAAACTGATTGGCTTAAAAAAGACCTAAAATAGTTTTGACTGGGCTGTTAATCTCCAAAACAAACAAACAAACAAATCTTCATGTGCTTATGCTATATATATTTAGTTATAATGTTGTAAAGACTTTGTTCTATATTTTCACCGTTTTCTCCTATGTGCATATTTCAAGAACTCATTAAGATGGTTCTAACAAGCATACACAACCTATGTTTGGATTGAAAGTAAGAAAAAAATCACAAATTTTCTTCAAAGATATTTTCGCCATTTTGTCCTATGTGCAAATTTCAAGAACTGATTAAGGCGGTACAACCCATGTTTGGAGCAAAAATAAGAAAAATATCACAAATTTTCATCAGCAAGATAACCATTTGGGAGATACGAAAAAATTGCGCGATACGGGAGATAAGAACAAAATGCGTTATACGAATAAAATGCGCAAATCACACTGATCTGTTATCGTAATGAAAATTATTGACAGTTCTACGTTTGATCAGACACACATGTAGGTGTTGTGGAATGAATAATACAGTTTTGCATGGGTATTTTGTGATAACTGAAGGATAATTTTTGTCAATTTTCCATGAAAAACATTTGACGTGAGTATTCATTAGAACCGCCTCACTGAGGCGGTTCTAATGAATACCCACATCATAGGATTTTATGGAGAAATAAGGAAAACTATCCTTCAGTTATCACAAAATAACATAACATAGGATTTTCTGAAGATACATAAGGAAAATTGTTCAACAGTTATCACAAAATACCTTAACTGTTGCAATGAATTGTGGGAGTTCGTAATATTACCCCTGCCAGCTGTCAAGATGGCAGTGCAGTGAGTGCAGTGAACTAGAATGCATGGAGGGTCTTTTATGAGTGTTTGGGTTTTATTGAGTTCATTAAACAAGTGAGGAAAAGGGATAAAATGCGAGGCTTTGCCGAACATTTTATCCCTTTTCTTCAACAAGTTTAACAAATTCCATAATACATGAGCACAAATGCAAGTTTCTATTTATCATATGACACTTAAAACACATTTTATTCACAGCTGTTTAACAAAAATGTCAATAGTCCGCCATTAGTAAACTCAATGTCCTTAAGGACCTTGTACATGTCTTAAAGACCACTTTTAAACAGTCCCAAAGGTGGTCTTAATATTGGAATTTTACTGTATATACGTTTTCTTTCTCTGACAGACATTCAAAGGAGCAAATTCTTTCCTTTATGAGTAGTCCAATTTTCCAGAGGGACTCGGTCTATAGGAAAACAAAAAGTAAGCCTTAGACTTGTTTCCCTTGTGGAAATGGCTAAAGATATACCCAGTGTATCTGTATGTCTTAAGATTAAACTTACATTGTATAGCATAGTAGTCATTACTTGTATTGCTTGTTGAAAAATCCATTCAGACTGATGCACAAAATATAACGATTATTACAAAATGTTCGTCTGTTATTATAATTCTTGTCAGCCAGAGGTCAAAAGTAATTCCCCAAAATGAATTTCCATAGGTTTTAATGCATTTCATTACTAGTTTTGTTTGTTTGTTTGATTTGAGGTTTAACGTCCCCGTCAACACTGTAAAGGTCATTTTGGAGACGTTGCTTGCAATTTTGTGGTACTTTTATCCGACATTGAGATGAAATGACATCTCAAGCCCTGTCGCCCAATGAAACCAGTAGGGTCTATTGGCATGGACGGTCCGCCTCGCACTGCAGTTCCTGGACAGGCTTAGATGGTCTAAGCGGTTTACCAGTACTAGTGTGCGGGCCGGATTCAGCTCTGCGTGGAAGCATCATGCAGCTCATATATTTCTTCAAGCCCCTATTACTAGTTCAACAACAAATTCACTGCTTATATATGGATAATATGTATATGGATAAAAAGCTAAATTGGCAAAGAAATATACATGTCCCTCATTTTTGTGTCAGATTGCTACCTACTGAAAACCAACTAAAAATGGTAAAAATATTGTTGCAGACATCTTCCTGTTGATGTCAATAGCAGTGTAACAGAGTTTGACCAAAATTTATTAACCCTTGTCCTGCTGAGCACGGATATGTCTTATCTTTCAAACGATGAAGATCCAGATCAGATGGCTTCTGAAGAAGCCATCTGATCAGGATCTTCATTGTTTGCCATTCATTTTATGAATTTGTTGCAATAATTTACAATACGTAATCTGATAGGTTGATAATCAGTAGTGGGTGTGGCATATATAAATATTAAGCAGGATAAGGCAATTTTGATTATCTGTCCTGTCATTTAACCCTTCTTGTACCAAATGGAATCTTCCTTCTTATATAAAACCAGAGTCCTTTTCAAAATTTAGGGGTGTCAGGTTGTGTTTTCTTCAAAATTTATTTGGAAAATGGCTTAACTTTGGCCCTGATCAGACGCAGCACTCTGCAACATCTGATCTGGGCCTGTACTGTTTGCCAATTACCCGTTATGGGGTTTTGGGTACAAAATGGGTTAACTTATATTCTTTATTTTATTACTCATTAAGTGTTCAATGATAATTATACCCACGATGCAGGTTGACCTTTATTTTTAAATGCAACTACAAGTATAAGCTTTCACAAGAAGAAAAAAGCGGCCCATAATAAATATAAGCTTTCACACAAAGAAGAGGCCCACGGGCAGAGCTCTTGCACAGAATTGCTATAACATTTGTACAAGCCCATATTTGCTGTCATATTTGTACAGGCTAATGCAAAATATACATATACAAAGTCTCAACCACGGCAGACCCCTGCCTATCCTATAAGCTCCCCAGGAACCTTCGGCTCTGGTGAGCTAAAAAAAACTTGCCTCGCTGTTAGCAAAATGATAATCTTCAATTAGTCTTCTTTTAAGTGTAATAAAGTTATCCATCAGTTTTCAAGCATTCCATTTGATAGGGTGTTACAAGCATATTGAAGTTGCATATGTGCCTTTTTATACCCCCGGCATACGAAGTATGCAATTCGTATGCAATGGGGGTATATAGTTTTTGTCTTTTCCGTCTGTCTGTCTGTCTGTCCGTAAACAATTATTTTGTGTCAAAGATATCTCAGGAACTGCTTTACATAGAAACTTGAAATTTTGCATACATGATCAGTATGACTAGTTGTATTGTGGGAAAGAAAATAAGGGCCAAGGGGTCAGGCCTTTTAGAGTTATTTCCCTTTGTAGTTCTTGTTCCAGCTGAGGTGATGGCACTGGCCGGGGGTATACGTGCCCCACTGGGCACTTTTGTCTAGTTTAAAGAGGAAAAAAAAAATACTTTTTTTACAAAATTACAGCATTTGCAACATTGACATTTCAGACATTATACTTCAGTTGGCAGTATCCTTGGTGCAGACTGACAACTGGAATATTGCCGAAGACATTTAATTGTATAAAACACACTCTAGACATTCACATTTAATATGTGCTTAGCATAGACCTAGCATTTTGTAAAAGCTATACAGGTTGCGTAAAGCATCACATTTTATTTTCCTATGAAAATGAAATTACATTAGTAAACGGCATTTGAAGGCATACTTTTGACCACTGACTGTATAAAAGATGAACGTTGAAACAAAACCCATTCAGTGATGTAAAAAGTTTGGATGTATATTTGAAAGTATTTATTTTATTGCATTTTATGGCGTTAAAGAATGGTCTAAAAATATTTACCTTGTTACTGTTTACATGGTTTGGAATGTAAGATGGTGATGTATTAAAAACATGCAATGTACATGTACTTGGGTTGTAGTTTCCTTTCAAGTATTGAGGCCAGGTGGTGCACGTCGGACTGTCCATGCTTATAAACCATATTGGTTTCTTTGGGCGACAGGGCTTGAGATGTCATTTCATCTCATGTCGGGTAAAAGTCCCACAAAATTGGAAGCAATGTCTCCAAAATGACCTTTACAGTGTTGACGGGGATGTTAAACCTCAAATCGAAACAAAATTGAGGCTTCACACCAGGTTAACAAGTCTGTGTAATGAACACCCCTTTAAACTAAACCCCACTTTATGTAGAGATAAGTTGGGTTTACAAGGGTAAACATTATTTTTCTTATTTTTAGCTCACCTGTCACGTTCAAAAATCTTCCTGTCTGAAACCACAGGGTCCAGAGCTTAGATATTCAGCATGTAGCAATGGCAAGTGGTCAACAACATAAATCCTGCCAATCATGCCCCTGGGGCCCAAATGGGCCACGCCTTAGGGCCCCTTAGCTCCCATAGACTCCTAATGGAAAAAAGCTTCAAAAATCTTTTCCTATGAAACCACAGGGCCCAGAGCTTAGATATTTAGCATGCAGCAAAGGCAAGTGGTAAACTAAATAAATCCTGCCAATCATGCCCCTGGGGTCCAAATGGGCCACACCCCGGGGCCCCTTAGCTCCCATAGACTCCTAATGGAAAAAAGCTTCAGAAATCTTCTTCTCTGAAACCACAGGGCCCAGACTTAGATATTTAGCATTTAGCAACGGCAAGTGGTCACCTACATAAATCCTGCCAATCATGCCCCAGGGGTCCCAATGGGCCACACCCCGGGGCCCCTTCTCTCCCATAGACTCGTAGTTGAAAAAAATCTTCTTCTCTGAAACCACAGGGCCCAGAGCTTAGATATTTAGCATGTAGCAACAGCAAAGGGTAACCTACATAAATCCTGCCAATCATGCCCCTGGGGTCCAAATGGGCCACGCCTGGGGGCCCCTAAGCTACCATAGACTCCTTATAGAAAAAAGCTTCAAAAATCTTCTTCTCTGAAACTACAGGGCCCAGAGCTTAGATATTTAGCATGTAGCAATGGCAAGTGGTCACCTACATAAATCCTGCCAATCATGTCCCTGGGTTCCAAATAGACCATGCCCCAGGGCCCCTTAGCTCCCATAAACTCCTAATGGAAAAAAGCTTAAAAAATCTTCTCTGAAACCACAGGGCCTAGAGCTTAGATATTTAGCATGTAGCAACGGCAAGTGGTCACCTACATAAATCCTGCCAATCATGCCCCTGGGGTAGCTCCCATAGACTCCTAATGAAAAAAATCATCAAAAATCTTCTTCTCTGAAACCACAGGGCCCAGAGCTTAGATATTTAGCATGTAGCAACAGCAAGTGGTCACCTACATAAATCCTGCCAATCATGCCCTTGGGGTCCAAATGGGCCACGCCCTTGGGCCCCTTAGCTCCCATAGACTCATAATGCAAAAAAGCTTCAAAAATCTTCTTTTCTGAAACCACAGGGCCCAGAGCTAAGATATTTGCATGTAGCAAAGGCAAGTGGTCGCCTACATAAATCCTGCCAATCATGCCCCTGGGGTCCAAATGGGCCATGCCCTGGGTCCCTTCACTCCCATATACTCCTAATGGAAAAAAGCTTCAAAAATCTTCTCTGAAACCACAGGGCCCAGAGCTTAGATATTTAGCATGTAGCAACGGCAAGTGGTCACCTACATAAATTCTGCCAATCATGCCCCTTGGGCCAGAATTGGCCACGCCCATGGCCTATTAGCTACCATGGATGGACTTAAATTGGAAAAAAAAAAACTTTATATGGAAAACAATAACTTCAAAAATAGTCTTCTCTGAAACCATAATGCCCAGAGATTTGGTACCGGTATTTAGGATGTAACAAGGTGGAGTGGTTGCCTGCATGAATCCTGCTTGAGTCTTGGCCCTGGGGTTCAAATTGACCAAATCCTGTGGCTTCTTAACTCCAATAAACTTATAATGGAAACAAAAGCTTCAAAAATCTTCTTCTCTGAAACCACAGGGCCCAGAGCTTAGATATTTAGCATGTAGCAAAGGCAAGTAGTCGCCTACATAAATCCTGCCAATCATGCCCCTGGGGTCCAAATGGGCCACGCCCTGGGTCCATTCACTCCCATAGACTCCTAATGGAAAAAAGCTTCAAAAATCTTCTTCTCTGAAACCACAGGGCCCAGAGCTTAGATATTTAGCATTTAGCAACGGCAAGTGGTCACCTACATAAATTCTGCCAATCATGCCCCTTGGGGCAGAATTGGCCACGCCCATGGCCTATTAGCTACCATGGATGGACTTAAAATGGAAAAAAAAAACTTAAAATGGATAAAAAAAAATTTCAAAAATAGTCTTCTCTGAAACCATAATGCCCAGAGATTTGGTATTTAGGATGTAACAAAGTGGAGTGATTGCCTGCATGAATCCTGCCTGAGTCTTGCCCCTGGGGTTCAAATTGGCCAAATCCTGTGGCTTCTTAACTCCAATAAATTTATAATGGAAACAAAAGCTTCAAAAATCTTCTTCTCTGAAACCATGAAGTACAGACCTTAGATATTTAGTATATAGCAACATAAAATGGTTGCCTACATAAATCCTGCCAACCATGTCCTTTGGGTCAAAATTGACCTATGGACTTATACTGGAAAAAAAAATCAAAAATCTTCTTCTCGAAAGCCATAAGGCCCAGAGCTCAGATATTTAGTATGTAGCAATGTAAAGTGGTCTCCTACACTTATGATTTTCTGGTACACAGGTGACCAATATAGGGCCATTGGGCCCTCTTGTTGCTCATAGGTATAGATTGTTGGTACCTGTTACACCCCTTTAAACTAAACCCCACTTTATATAGAGATAAGTTGGGTTTACAACGGTAAGCATCATTTTTCTTATTTTTGCTCATAGATATACATTGTGGGTACCTGTTAGAACCGCCTCAATGAGGCGGTTCTAACGAGCACCCACAAGCTATATTTGAACTAGAAATAAGAAAAAAATATCAAGAATATTCATCTGAAAATTGCTTGTTCTGGAGATACGAATGATGCCATTTTAGCACATGGGTGTGTCATCATAATGAGTACCTCAGAGGAAGTAGTGCAGACCCGGATGTTCCTGCTGTGACTGCTTTAACCCTCAAAGCACCTCAGAAAACGTTAGAGCAGGTGGCAGCTTTATTTGCTAAATTATTTTTCAGAGAAAATAAGGCTTGACATTTCATGTGAATCATCTATACAGCAGACAGTTCACATGTAGAATCAAGCCTTACTTTCTTTGAAAAAGTATGGGTGATTGGGTGAGGCAAATGTGTCATGTATGTTGCGCCACTGGGGCATCCAACTGATATTGGCTTACAGTAAGGCATGCTGTCCTTGCAGCAAGTAAGGGTATAGGGGGAGTCTTGTAATTTTTTCTTCTGTTTCTACACTTCCATTCATTTTCCGCTTCCTCTCCTGTCTAACTTTCATCTCCTTCACTATCTTTTTAGCTCACCTGTCACGTAGTGACAAGGTGAGCTTTTGTGATCACCATTTGTCCGTTGTGTGTGCGTGCGTCCGTGCATCCGTAAACAATTTCAAATAAGTATATCTCTAATACCCCATGGCCAATCTTGATCAAATTTCATGAGAAGCATCATTAGGTAGGGGGAAAGGCTCCATAAGGCTTTTGGGCTGATCAGATTGGAATTCTGGTTGCCATGGAAACAAAAAGGTTCCATAGACTTATAATGGGGAAAACTACGTCTCCACTTTTTCTCGGCCATTTCTGATCCGATCTTCATCAAACTTGCAGATAAGGAGGGGCTTACAGTCTATGCCGAGTTCGAATTTGGGCTGCACGGGACAAACAGCTTGGAGTTACTTGCCCTTGAGCATAAATATAAGTGAAAAATGATGTCTCCAGCTTTTCTCAGCTGATTATGATCTGATCTTTATGTTACTTTTCATAAACGAGGACAAGCATAAAATCTTGGACGAGTTCGAATTTGGTTTGAATCTGACCAGCTGTTTTCCAGTTACATCCCCTTGAGCGTGAAAAATTTTCCCTTAGACTTATAATGGGGAAAATGACGTCTCCACTTTTTCTCCGCCATTTCTGATCCAATCTTCATCAAACTTGCAGATAACCAGGAGGGGCTTACAGTCTATGTTGAGTTCAAATTTGGGCTGCAGGGGACAAACAGCTTTGGAGCTGCCCTT
Organism: Lucinisca nassula; assembly: GCA_963580285.1. Classification (NCBI taxonomy): domain Eukaryota; kingdom Metazoa; phylum Mollusca; class Bivalvia; order Lucinida; family Lucinidae; genus Lucinisca; species Lucinisca nassula. The sequence goes on along the minus strand of OY757012.1, from coordinate 49,179,856 downwards.
GAGCATAAATGTAAGTGAAAAATGGTGTCTCCAGCTTTTCTCAGCCGTTTTTGATTGGATCATTTTGTAACTTTTGGTAAAGAGGACAAGCATAACATCTAGAGCGAGTTCGAATTTGACTTGAATCTGACCAGTGGTTTTCCAGTTATATCTCCTTGAGTGTGAAAGATTTTCCCATAGACTTACAATAGGAAAAAGACGTCTCCAGCTTTTCTCGACCATTTCAAATCAGATCTTCATCAAACTTGCAGATAACCAGATTACAGTCTATGTTGAGTTTGAATTTGGGCCACGCATGTCAAATGACTTCTGAGTTACCTGCCCTTGAGCATAAATATTAGCGAAAAATCGTGTATCCAGCTTTCTGCAACCGTTTTTGATCTGATCTTTTTGTTACTTTTGGTAAACGAGGATAAGCATAAAATCTCTAATGAGTTCAATTTTGGCTTGAATCTGACCACCGGATTTCCAGTTACATCCCCTTGAGGGTGAAAAATTCTCCCATAAACTTACAATGGGAAAACAATGTCTCAAACTTTGCTTGGCTAATTCTAACCTGACCTTCATCAAACTTCCAGATAACAGAAGCAGCTTACAGTCTATGTTTAGTTCGAATTTGGGACGGATGAGACAAAAGGCTTTCGTATTACCTGCCCTTGAGCATAAATATTAGTGAAAAATAGTGTCTCCACCTTTTCTCAGCAGTTTCTACTCTGATTTTTTTAAACTTTCAGTAAACGAGGACAAGCATAAAACCTCAGATGAGTTTGAATTTGGCTTGAATCTGACATTTGGTTTTGCAGTTACAACCCTTAGAGCGCGAACAATTTTCCCATAGACTTACAATGGAAAAACGACGTTACCAACTTTTCTCCACCATTTCTGATCTGATCTTCATCAAACTTGCAGATAACCTGGAGGGACATACAGTCTACATAGAGTTCGATTTTCGGCTGCATGAGACAAACAACTTTGAGTTACCTGCCCTTGTTTATTGATTTGATGTTTAACATCCCTGTCAGCACAGTGTAGGTCATTTTGGAGACGTTTTTTCTAGTTTTGTGGCACTTTTTGCCCGACATTGAGATGAAATTATATCTTAAGCACTTTCCACCCAATGAAACCAATAGGGTCATTATGCATGGCCGGTCCAACTGGCACCACTGTTCCTTGGCAGGCTTAGAACCTGTTTACCAGTACTCATGTGTGGTCGGTTCCAGCTCTGCATAGAAGCACCATGTAGCCCAGTCTATTTCTTCAATCCCCGATGGGCATTCTTAAAACATCATTAATGATTTTCTGGTACACAGGTGAGCGATATAGGGCCATTTGGCCCTCTTGTCTATTTTTTCGGTCTCTTAAATCTCCCATTCTCTGGGAGACAAAACAAAATGACCCACAAGGATTAACATGTCGTTAAACCTCAAACAATAAACCAATCTTTGCATCACATTAACAAATCAGTGAAATGAACACCCCTGTAAGCCCCGCTTTATATAGAGAAAACTGGGGTTTAAGGGAGTATACATTATTGTTCTTATTTGTGTTCCAAGGCATAGGTTGTGGGTACTCGTTAGAACCGCCTCAATAAGGCGGTTCTAACGAGCACCCATGACCCATGTTTGAAGTACAAAATGGGCCCCGTCAAGCGATTTTGGTACTTATCACCTATGCGAGCAGCGAAGGTTCAGGCGAGCCTGCGCATCCGCGCAGTCTCGCCAGAACCTTCGCTGCTCGCTCATACAAGCAGTGAATCAAGAGGAACCTTCAGACAGAAAGCCATATCCCTTGCCCCTCTGAATGGCTGGGCATGCGCAGTTAAACTTTGTCATGACGGAATGCTCGAAGACCCAAATTCGCTTGGCGGGGCTCAAAATAAGAAATGTATATCATATTTTCATCAGAAAAGTCACCATTTTGGAGATAAGGAAGAATACACGATGTTGCACATGGAAAAAGTAAGACAGAAATATCTGAAAATGAAGTCTGCAAATGTTGTCATTGGCAGTTTATGGGTTAAGAAATTGCCACACTAAAAAGTGGTTGAGCCGGCCTCCGTGACTTAACTCACTGGTGATAGGCCCTTGCAGGTTAGATCCTTGCTGAGTCCGCAACATTCTTTCTTGGTGATTGATCATTGAGTGCACTTCATCTGTCACAACTAGCGCAGGTGTAGTGCAACTCATGTTCACCTGAGTAAAGAGTATCTCTGACTTGACTGTATTCCAAAGTTAGGTGCAAAGAATAGCTCCAACTTGCAAAACAGAGCTTCACATTTCAATTTAAAATTGGGATTATTAAGGCCACCGTTTAGAAAACTAAGATACATTGAGCGATTTTTGTTTGTCGACTTAGGCCTCTAGTTGGCATGGAAGAATACGCTAATATTTTAAACTTCAAAAAGTTGAACATAGCTTGAGAGAGCAAGATGATATTTGGGAAATAATATGCTTGAATATTGGAAGTTTTATCCTTCGTTTAAACTCTTATGACCACCTTAGCTGATAGATTACATAAACCAATCAAAAGGAAGTTTCATAAAAGACCCTTTCCCTGTCTTGCTTATTCATTTTTAGCTCGCCTGTACGAAGTACAAGGAGAGCTATTGTCACCCTCTGGTCCGGGTTGACATTACCGTTCCAGTCTCACAGCGTCAAAGTTTTTCAAATGCTTATATCTCAGCTTTCATTCTTGGGTATTTGAAACTTAGGTACCTGGGAGGGTCTTCTGAGATGCCAAGAGAATATACCCCTGGGTTCATGTACCTGGGTAGTCTAGCCTAGGGGTCAAAACCTAGGACACATTTGTAATACTGTGTTAAAGTTTTTCAAATGCTTGTATCTTGACAATTACTTATCACAGAGCATTCATATTTACAACTTGGGTGCCAGGGAGGTTCTGCGAAGTAAAGGAACTGATACAATCATATTCCACATTCTTCCCACAATATCACTAGGGAAAAAAGTCGAAACATTGAATGGCGACAGTAAATAAAACGGACAACAGGTAAACTGAGTCGGCAGCTCTTTCCCAAAACATGTGATAACTCAGAATATCCTAACCTATCTGAAAAGGAGCAATATTCAAAATGAGAGAAAGAATCAGAATCACCACCAAGACAAACATTAATCTGGAAGACAAATTTATCTAAAAATGAACAACCAAAAAACTGTTGGAATCGGAATCATAAAAGCAGCAACATATATGAATTGGGAAAAAATCAGAACCACCAGCACAAAACATGAAGGAACCACAGCAAAAGCACCGTCTTGGAACGGTCAGTAAAATTACTGGTGAGATTCCAAAGGAACACGCCTCTGGGGTCATACCTGGTGTGTGGGTCTAGAGGTCAAAATCTAGGACACCTTTGTAATATGTTATACAGTATAGTAGCGTTATAGTATGTGATGACATGTTGCCAATTTCGACTGCCAAATGTGTCAGAGCACAGCCCTGTTTTCAAATGTCTGGCCGAGGAAAAAAGCCCACATACATTATCAGTTCTGGATTCCATTATTCTCTGCCTCCACCCCTGACATGGCAAAGAAAACGCCTTCGGTCACGATGCTTGTTAAAGGGTGATAATGCATGAAATTTTTGAATTTTGAACAGGCATCTAAAGTGAGCCAAGATGGGTGACTAATAGACCAGCCAATTCTGGCTATTGCAAAAAGTCCTAGTACCCATGCTCTCATCGCGGAGACCTGCCTATGCAAGTGGGGTTCAAAATTGCATAAGTGTGTCTTCGTGATGTGTTTGGAGGTATGTGTTTGTTTGGGAAAGGTGGTGATGAGGCTAATCAGCCATTTTGCAACCCCGCTAATTTTTATTTTTGAATGGTTTTCAAAAAGGGTCATGGAGGCCCGTAGACACACTGGGGTATAGACACATCCAAACACGGTCGGGTATAAAAGCCAAGGCCGCGCCGGGCCGGGCCGAGGCGCCGAGCCAAAAATTGCCGATCCGAAGATTTTATTTTTCGGAATTGTAACCGAAGAAGAGATGTTAGTGGTAAATTGTAATACGATAATGTTAATTGTATCAAATGTGATACTCAGCATAATTTTTGTTCTTTTTGGTGCCCTAATTTTTGTTTTATTGCAATTTTGCAAATTTTTAGGGGTATAAAAGCCAAGGCGGTTTTTATCGTACGTTTTGATCGAATTTGAAAGAAATAGGCATGGATGTGTGAAAAATGTACATGAAAACCCCCAAAAAGTATTTTCTAAACCCTTTATTGTAAAAATTCCAGTCAATTCCTTTTAGTATCTGTAATATCCGTATTTTTTGGTGGTTTTATGTAGGCCACGTCGTGATGAACCGCAACGGACGACAATGTCAGATTAAATGAGAAGGGCATTTAAATATACTATCTGAATGGTAGGAACTAAAGATAGAGCTTTATGAAACTCATCATATTTCTTAATCATGTTTTAGACATATTAATTATGTTTTGATACTTACCTAATGTATTATTATTACTTTTTAATAGGAGCTTTTTTCGTGACGTACTTCCGGTTCTAAAAATAGAACGGGGAAAGCCCTGGCCGTCAACGGCCGTATTGCTTCAAGGCAGTGGGACAGATAAAGTGTTAATTACAGCGTAACACAGTGGAATTCTTTTAAACTTTTGGCGAATTCTAATGTAAGATAATTGAAGAAACACTGATATGCTGCCAGGTGTGAAATTTCGCCGCAAACTCTCTCTCTCTCTCTCTCTCTCTCTCTCTCTCTCTCTCTCTCTCTCTCTCTCTCTCTCTCTCTCTCTCTCTCTCTCTCTCTCTCTCTGTCTCTCTCTCTCTCTCTCTCTCTCTCGCGTACCAGCAATTATCGAGCATAGGACAGTTTGTCGTTAAATAAATCCACGTCAACCGACATGTAACGTGTCAACAACGTCGTGTCTACATCAAATCAACATCAAAGCGATGCACTGAATTTGACTTTGCAACGTCGATGTAACGTCAGAACATTGCGTTGGCGATAATACGGCGTTGTTTAATAAGATGTCATTTGCCCAGTGCTCGGACCCATCAAGACTCAGTGGGATTGGAACATTAAATTCAAAACAAACATAGAACACCCCTTCAGTGCATGAGAATGAAACACTCCTTCGGAAATGCAAGATTTTGCAGTAAAATCTGGTAGGTTTGTAGATTTGTTCAACCTGCCCAGCCCTTACATTATTCCATTTGGTACCAGAAACCCCAACGGCCCCCACCCATCGGGGCTTGAAGAAATATATGGGCTGCATGATGCTTCCACCCAGAGCTGAAACCGACTCGCACACGAGTACTGGTAAACCGCTTAGAGGATCTAAGTCTGTCCAGGCAAAGCGGTGCGTGTCGGCCCGTCCATGCTTATAAACCCTATTGGTTTCATTGGGCGGCAATGTTTGAGATGCCATTTCATCTCAATGTTGGGTAAAAGTCCCACAAAATTGGAAGCAACGTCTCCAAAATGACCTTTACAGTGTTAACGGGGACGTTAAACCTAAAATCAAACAAAACCAAAAACCAGAAACCCCAAAACGGGTACCCCGGCAAACAGTGCAGGCCCAGTTCAGATGCCACAGAACGCGGCGTCTGATCAGGGCCTACGCGATTTGCAAAAAGTTTAGCCATTTTCCAAATAAACTTTGAAGAAACACAACCTGACACCCCTAAATTTTGAAATGGACTCCTGCTGAAGATTCCATTTTGGTATAAAAAGGATTAATCACTTATTACATGCAGCTAAGCTCTACAATATCTTCTTGGATATACAGGGATCAGTCAAACCTCTCTAATCTCAACGGTCAGTGTCTATTGATAAAGATAGGTACTTGACCCCTGTAACACTGTCGACCCAAACAAGGGCATCAAAATTAAACGACTCACAATATCGTAGATACCAGTCCTATAGTGATGCCCTGAAGAACTCGTTTTTTCCTAGAACTATTCCCCAATGGAATAGTCTTCCCTCCTCTGCGGTGAATGCCAAGTCCGCAGAAGAGTTCAAAGCCCGCACAGTGTAAGATTGGGTCTCAGAGGTATGCGTTTTAGGATACCTCTGTTATGCAGATTGTAAATAGTTTTAAGGACGCATCCAGTGCCTCTCTTTTTTTTTTCTTTTTTTTTTTTTTTTTTTTCAGCTAAATTCTAAATTTAGCCACCCAATCAACTGAGGTAATGGCCAGATATGACCGACTCAGTATAAGAAGATAGATAGATAGATAGTCACGTGACATTGAAGTGAGTTTGAGTGGGTGTCGACGGCATGACGTCGAGCCAACATTTACTTCACGCCCGTCTGTCAGGCTACTATTTTTTTTTTTGTTTGTTTGTTTGACTGTCAGTATGTTTATTTATCTGTCTAACTGTCCGTCGGTTTATCTGTTAGTCAGTAAGTCTGTCTGTCTGTCGTCAATCTATGTACTTTCAGTTTGTCAGTCAAACCTCTCTCTCTCTCATCCCAATGGTCATGTGACATTGAATTGTGTTGGAGTGGGTGTCGACGGCATGACGTCTAACCAACGTTGACTGGACGCCCGTCCGTCATTCCACTCATTAGTTTATTTCGACTGTCAGTATGTTTATTTGTCTGTCTAACTGTCCCTTCGTTTATAGATAGATGGATGGATGGACGGACGGAAGGACGGACGGACGGACGGACGTACAGACAGACAGACAGACAGACAGACATACATACAGACAGATAGATTTAAGTTCTGTCCATATGTGATAGCTATACTTTGGATAGCGAATAAAACGAAAAGATACGTAAAAACCTATTTTGTAAGTAAGCTTTCGTGAATAACGGTATCTCAAATGGGTCATTCATGAAGACGGATTTTCGTCAATTAAAAACGGATCCTGGATAAATGAATTTCAGTAATTAAAGCAAAATATCATGCTTTCCTTCTCGAGGCATTATTTCAATGTAGACGGGTACATTTTCTCTCAAAATGTCGGACTATTGTTAGCATTTTAAGTTCCGTCAATGCATTTGAATAGCGATGGCCGTTTCAATTGACGGCCAGTGCTTTGCGCATGCGCAAGAATGACGTCATAAACGGAATCCCTAAAACCTCCTATATGCTTCAGTCAGTAAGTGATTAGTGCATTAATTGACTCATCTAATTGTTTTTGATCTCAGCCTGTCACTTTAAAAAGAAAGGGTTGCAACAAAAACGATGCAATTTGCATACCTGCAGATAACTCGCCAAAAGACAAAGATATCGCCTCGGCAAAGACTAAACGCATTTGGCGTGTATTACGAATAATAAATTTTACCTATCCACACTTTCCCAGAGCATGCACTTTCCCAGAGCAGGCTTATACGTAAGCGGTTAACCAGTATAGTGCAGTCTTTTGCCAAAAACTGACAACTGCCCTTTTTGAATCAGTGGAAGGGAGAGAATGACTGAAGAAAATATTTCATGTTCAATCTCCACGAAAGAATGCTGCCGACCTCAGCTGGTATCGAACCCGCATCCTCCTGATCATCAGTCAGTAACCAGCTCCTACTGGCAGTAAACAGAAAACAGAACCCTGCAGGCACACAACGTTGAAACAACTTTGTTTCAACGTTGATTCAACGTGGAGTGCCTGCTGGGAACATTTTTTAAAACTTTTTTTCTGAAAAAAAGTTGGTGGACAAGATTGTTTATTTTCCTTAAAAAGTATCCCTGTGCCGTTTTAACGACGTCGAATCGACGTCATAAAACCCTGAAGTCCTTGACCAATCATTAAAACAACAACGCATATACAAACTTTGTCCACTGGGATAAAAGTCTGTTGTCACTGACCGGCCTCGATAGCTCAGTTGGTAGAGTGTCCGCTCCAGGGAACGGGAGGTCACAGGTTCCATCGGGGGCCGTGACATACCAAAGTCGTTAAAAATGGTACATGCTGCTCCTCGCTTGGCACTCAGATTTGCGGGGTAGAGCTAGGACTGGTCGACCCAGTGTCAGGATAATGTGACTGGGTGTGGTATCATGTAATGTGTCTGGGACATGATACTTCAGTGAGGCAGCACTATAAAAGTGAGATTTGAGCTCCCTGTCGCAACCAGACACCGTCGTGATATAACTAAAAAATTGTTGAAAGCAACGTTAAACCCGAATTCACACACACACACACACACACACACACACACACACACACACACACACACACACACACACACACACACACACACACACACTGATGTCACTGAACAACATGGGTCGTCATTCGATGCGGATCATTTCGGTCGTTGTGTGCATTCCCTTTCAGTCCTTTTCGGTCGTTTCCTGTAATAAGGTAATTCTAAAAATAGAAACAGAAATAAAATAAGAAATTCGATCAATTAAGGTGATTCTGCTGAGTATATTTAATTTTATCACGAACACATAATAAATATAATCAAACTCAAATATCATAAGGCCCAAAAGAAGTAATTTAACCGATGAATTTGAAAGAAATTCGGAATTGTCAATACTCTTTCGCCGCCTTGGCTTTTATACCCCTGGATTTCGGAAAATAGTTATTAAAAGATAAATAAGCAATGTAGATACATAAAACTACTTGTAGTTATAACATATCTAATTTATAATAATTTAATCCCTCATTCACCAAAATATATATCTAACTTGTATCTTGAGACGATAAATAAAATTTTCGGTAGGCTCGGCGGCTCGGCCCGGCCCGGCGCGGCCTTGGCTTTTATACCCGACCTCCAAACACTACGTCATCACTCAATAATACTATTTGCCGGGACTTACCGGTGGTGGACAAAAAAGGTCTTTGGCCGATTGTCGCCATTGGAAATGCGACGTTATTTTCTGTAAACTTGTATTTTGTTTGGAATCGAAAGGACAAAATTAACCTTTAAACTTTTAAAATAGACATGTCTTAGCTAGTAATTATGGTTTCTAGAATATTTGAGGATGTTTTGATGATAATTACCTGTTAAACTTAGGCAGGTATCGAGGCGGCTTGGTCTTAATTATTTGTAATAAAATGCGCAAAACCAAAGACCAAAAATGCGCAAGATGCAGGAATGAAGTCTAGAATATATTTATCTATTCATTTAAAGTGTAATATGATCGATTTTCTGTAACAGTCAACTAAAATATGCCCGTAATATTAAAAGTAGAAGTAAAACAAAGATCAGGAATCGTTACAATTAACTTACTCCACCCATCAAAGACACCAAAGGGAAAGAAACACAAACATTAAGCGACCAGACCATAATGGAAACCCAAACAAAGGAAGGCCATAAGGACAGTTACTTTCCCACAAAATGGCCATATGGCCATCCTAAATAAAAAGACACAAGGATACATACAGTAAGTAACAAACAACACCATAAATAAACCGCCACAGAACAACCGCCTTGGAACGGTCAGTGAAATGATTTCCACTGGGGGGCTTAAATTGATTTTACGTGGCCACAATCCTCGCCTTTACTTCCGTCGCGATTTAGACAAATAATTTGTTCAGTCCGCATGAAGGCCTCCTAACTCATCAGTGCAACATCTCCGTGAACACAAAAAATCAAAGAACCACAGAGGTGAGACAACGGTGAGGACTCGACAGCAAGGAACCACTGAAATGCTGGAGCAAAAGAAAACCAACAGTTAGACTCCGATGGGCCCGACCAGAGACAGAGCATCAGGCACCAACCAACATTACCTTGAATTAGATTTCTCTAATTCTCAATAAGCCTTTACGTTGGAGCCGTCATAGAATCTGAGGCCTGACCCACCGGCGTGCAATTAAAGAGGGAAGCAAAGTTGCCAACCTTGATTGGGTTAACTACCATGCATGCAGTCTGTCGTATAACATCCATGTTGTACCCAATCTTTTTATATCGAAGAATGATTTTACGAAATTGGGTGCTGAAGTCATTGCGGTTATATATTTTTCTGAATTTATATACTAAGTCACCATAAAATTCGGGTTCCGATAGACCTTGTTGCAGAAGACATTTTAGTCCAATATTGAATTTTGAAATTAAATCAGAATGGCGTCTATAAAATTTTGAAAAGGCTTTGCGTAGTTTATGGTACCTGTAACTCTGATTAAGGAGTTTAGCCGTTAATAATTTATTACGAGTGTTGAAGTCAGTTACATGACTACACACTCTAGCAAATCGAATTAATTGCGAAATAACAACGCCATAGGATGGCGCACGAGTAACATCACCATCCAAAAAAGGAAAATTTACAGTCTCAAAATCAAAGTCAGCGCGTTTATCATAAATTTTGCACGAAACAAATCCATCTACAATAGATAAATGTAAATCCAACAACGGGGCCTCGGTATCAGAAGAATTTGCTTTATTTAACTGAAGTTCTTGGGGGTTAATCTGACTGATCAAACCATCGAAATGGGTATTATCAATATTTATTCAATATCTAGAAGTGGAGCTAAAAGCTTCAATAATTTCAGATTGGTTATCAATGGAAAGCGACAACATGAAGTCTCTTTCATAACAATACAAGAACAGATCAGCAACAAGAGGTGCGCAATTCGTACCCATCGGAATACCCACAATTTGTCTAAATAACTTAGTACCGAATCTAATATAAATATTGTCAAGTAGAAAGGTGAGGGCATCACACTTTCTGACATGACCAAAGTGTATAATTCTTATGCTCTTTAGAAGTGAAAAATGCATGTCTGACATTACATGCAAGATAGAGAGAATCTTCTCTGTGAAAAGCCCATTCAATTAAATCATTAAGCTTTTCTTTTATAAGATTATGAGGAAGTGTAGTGTAAAGAGTGGAAAAATCGTAAGTAGACAGACTTGAAGCACGAAAATGTCTGGATTTCAATTTATTTAAAACCTCATTCGAATTTTTTATAGACCAAAACAGATTTCTTCCTGATCTTTCAAAGACTTTATCACAATATTTAATCACATGCGTTTTAATAGCAGTAAGACAGGAAGTTAATAATTTAGAAAGTTCAGTGGTAGTGCAAGAGCTAGAATTTGCAATAAACCGTGCTTTGTAAGGTCTTTTATGAAGTTTTGGTAACCAGTATAGCGTAGGAAGCTTGTCTTGGCCTTCGTTAACACACACAGCAAACTTGGTGGCTGAATGACAAACATGTTTATCTACTAAAGTTCTCTCTTCAGCTAAAGGCTGAAGTTCATAGGCCTTAGTACCACCAAGCTCCTGCTTAAGCGTGTTAACATAGTGGAGCCGTCACACAACGATGACGTTGTTAGCGGCCTTGTCTGCAGGGGCCAAAACAAACTTCTTATGAAATTCTTGAATACCTAGTTTAAGATGACGTAAAGACGTCTTGGGCTTAGGAGGTAATAAGTTAGTATTTTGAGAATAGAAAGAAATGCGTTTATTCACTAGTTTTAAAATGCTAAGTTTCCAGTCCTTAAGGGCTTTATGCTCAACATACTCTCGCTTACACCATCGATTACCGAATTCATTCAAGGAAGCAGCGATTTCATCTCTACATTTACTGAAATCAATTTTAGAAGGAAACCGATATTTCGGTCCTTTAGAAATTATATTCCTTATCCTACAATCAGGAATAATTTTCAAATTGCCAGTAATTACATGACCAGCAGCAGGATAGCAATACTTTGAGTTTTTACAATCACTATTTACAATGTGTTTATATGGAACCAGCGGCTTTTTGCCGACCACAAAAGATCGTTATCAAAAGGAAAAATACTTTTGAGCATGCGCAGTGACAAGTAAACAAGGTCACGTGTCAAAACATTGGATCAGTCTATACATCAGCCAATTATATGACATTGGTTCAAGTGTAAAAGGGTGAAGGCAAGGTGACCTACATTTCACGGTGCAGTGATTTTACCTTTAACTTTGAAGATAATTAGGGCCCCGCACTGAAAGTGGGTGCCCTATAGTAATCACTCTGTCCGTCCGTCTGTCTGTCTGTCCGTCTGTCTGTCTGTTAGGGCCCCGCACTGAAAGTGTGGGTGCCCTATAGTAATCACTCTGTCCGTCCGTCTGTCTGTCTGTCCGTCTGTCTGTCTGTCTGTCTGTCCGTCTGTCCGTCCACAAATTTTTTATCCTCCATAACTTTCTTATTCCTGGATGGATTTAAATATTACTTGGCAGAAATGTTAACCATAATGTGATGGAGTGTTGCGCGCAAGACTTTGGTCCGTACCTCAAAGGTCAAGGTCATACTTACAGGTTAAAGGTCAAAAAAGGGTCTTTCCTGTGTCCAATTAATAACTTTGTTATTATTATTCCTGGATGGCAGAAATGTTAACCATAATGTGATGGAGTGTTGCGCGCAAGACTCAGGTCCGTACCTCAAAAGTCAAGGTCATACTTAGAGGTTAAAGGTCAAAAAAGGGTCTTTGCTGTGTCCAATTAATAACTTTGTTATTATTCCTGGATGGATTTAAATATTACTTGGCAGAAATGTTAACCATAATGTGGCCCCGCACTGAAAGTGTGGGTGCCCTATAGTATTCACTCTGTCCGTCCGTCTGTCTGTCTGTCTGTCCGTCTGTCCATCCACAATTTTTTTATCCTCCGTAACTTTCTTATTAGGGCCCCGCACTGAAAGTGTGGGTGCCCTATAGTAATCACTCTGTCCGTCCGTCTGTCTGTCTGTCTGTCTGTCCGTCCACAAATTTTTTCCTACTTCTCTGATAGCGCTGCCGGGGCCCTAGTCAGTTTCACTGACAGCTCTAGTTTGTTGGAGAAATGTCATACCTAGGATATTAGTTCCACGTGACCCGATGATTGTCCTCAAATTATATCTAGGTAAACGTGACATAGATTTCATGGTTCAGTGATTTTGTCCTATATATTGAATAATAATTGATGGATAAATATCAAACCTGGATTATTAGCTCACCTGAGCCGAAGGCTCACAAGGTGAACTTATAGTATAGCAAGGCTCCGTCGTCGTCCACGCTTTCAAAAAAGAATATATCTAAGACCAGTTAGTTAATTTTCATGAAATTTCATGTGCACCATTGTTGGGTAGGGGGATTGGCAGCATAATGTTTTCGGACAGATTCGATCAAAACTCTGGTTTCCATGGCAACAGTTAGCTTCCATTGAATTATAATGGTGAAAATCATTTCCGCTCAATAACTGGTTTATTTTTGATTGGATCTTCATGAAACTTGCAGTTAATCAGCATATCCATAAAATCTCGGACGAGTCCGAATTTGGGACAGATCGGATTTTTCACTTCAGAGTTACTTGCCCTTGAACGCAAAAAATTAAGGTTTCCGCTCAATAACTTTTTTTATTTTTTATCCAGTCTTCATCAAACTTATAGATACTCAGCACATCCATAAAATCTCTGACGAGTTTGGGCCAGATCGGATTTTTCACTTCAGAGATACTTGCCCTTGAACTAAAAAAAAATGATGGTTTCCGCTCAATAACTTGTTTATTTTCGATCCAGTCTTCATCAAACTTACAGATAATCAGCACATCCCTAAAATCTCGGACTAGTTCGAATTTGGGTCAGATTGGATTTTTCACTTCAGAAGTACTTGCCCTTGAACACAACTTGCCCTTGAACACATAACTTGTTTATTTTTGATTGGATCTTCATGAAACTTGCAGTTAATCAGCATATCCATAAAATCTCGGACGAGTCCGAATTTGGGACAGATCGGATTTTTCACTTCAAGGTTACTTGCCCTTGAACGCAAAAAAATTAAGGTTTCCGCTCAATAACTTTTTTATTTTTTATCCAGTCTTCATCAAACTTATAGATAATCAGCACATCCATAAAATCTCTGACGAGTTCGAATTTGGGCCAGATCGGATTTTTCACTTCAGAGATACTTGCCCTTTTTAACTAAAGAAAAAAAAAATGATGGTTTCCGCTCAATAACTTGTTTATTTTCGATCCAGTCTTCATCAAACTTACAGATAATCAGCACATCCAAAAAATCTCGGACTAGTTCGAATTTGGGTCAGATTGGATTTTTCACTTCAGAAGTACTTGCCCTTGAACACAAAAAAAAATTATATTTTCCGCTCAATAACTTGTTTATTTTTTTATCAAGTCTTTAGTAAACTTGCAGATAATCAGCAGAACCATAAAATCTCGGATGAGTTCGAATTTGGGCCAGATCGGATTTTTTACTTCAGGGTTTCTTGCTCTTGAACGCAAAAAAATATGGTTTTCGCTTAACAACTTGTTTATTTTTTATTCCGTCTTCATCAAACTTACAGATAATCAGCACCTCCGTAAAATCTCGGATGAGTTCGAATCTTGGCCAGATGGGATGTTTCACTTCAGAGTTACTTCCCCTTGAACGCAAAAATGATGGTTTACGCTCAATAACTAGTTTATTTTTTATCTAGTCTTCATCAGCACATCCATAAAAAATATTAGATGAGTTTGAACAGGGCCAGATCGGATGTTTCATTTCAGAGTTACTTGCCTTTGAACACAAAAAAATAAGGTTTCCGCTGAATAACTTGCTTATTTTTATTCAGTCTTTATCAAACTTGCAGATGATCAGCACATACATAAAATCTCGGATGAGTTAGAATTTTGGCCAGATCGAATTTTTCACTTCAGAGCTACTTGCCTTTGAATTAAAAAAAAATGTTTTACACTCAATAACTTGTTTAATTTTGATCCAGTCTTTATCAAACTTACAGATGATTAGCGCATGCATAAAATCTCAGATGAGTTCGAATTTAGGCCAGATTGAACTTTTCACTTCAGAGCTACTTGCCTTTGAATTAAAAAAAAATGTTTTACACTCAATAACTTGTTAGCTCACCTGAGCAGAAGGCTCACAAGGTGATCTGAAGTATAGCAAGGCTCTGTTGTCCGTCTTCGTCCGTCGTCGTTTGTCGTCATCGTCCACACACAAACAAGAATATCTCTAAGACCAGTGGGTCAATCTTGTTCAAATTTCATGTGCATCATTGTTGGGGTGAGGGGTTGGCTGCTTAATGTTTTTGGGCAGATTCCATCAAAAATTTGCTTTTTATGGTAACAGTTGGCTCCCATTGAGTTATAAAGGTGAAATGGCCGCCTACTCTGACGTTTGCGCCGGTTCCTTTTTTGATGATGAAACTATTTTTTTCGTGATTCAGTTCGATTTTATCCCTTTCGGGTATTTCGGTTCAACCAAGTAAATTTCCGGTCGATTCGAGATTCAAGTTTCGGCCTTAGTCAATTTGTGCATTTTGGTATCTTCAGCCAAAGTATTGAAACAAAAGGAAAAAATCGACCAGAAGACTAAAATACCCAGTCGACCTCAAGTTTTGTTACAAACCGTGTATGCAGTGGCCTGTTGCTGTTAATTGTCAACAGCAAAGAAAGCCTCTTCAATTTTGGCTTTTTTGCCGAGTAAAAAATCAATAATTGATGGACAAATTCAAATGCACACAACACTTCCCTGTGTATCCTTGCCAATCGATGAGTACTCGTGTGCCAGGTCGCTTATTGTTGTTCAAGGTGCCAATTGGCGATTCACAATACCGACATTGTGATTACAGAGCCAAATGCCCCAAACCCATTATACTTAACAAACATACGAGCGACAGCGAGGTGAAGGAAGCCGATAGTTTGCATTAAAAAAAGAGTTTGAAATAGTGGCATCATTGCTACAAGAAAGCAGGCATCTCAAATCTTAAGGCCAGGCTCAAATTTAGTGATCCTGCTCATGGCCTCCACTTCTATTTCTTATATCAGCAGCTTTGCGTAAGAAGCGTGCTGGCAGCCCTGTGGGGAGCCATACTTTTTATTAGAGAAATTATAAAGGCAGTACCAAAACTGAATAAGGTAAAGGCTTTGTGATAATAATATACTGTTTAGATTTTTAGCTCACCTGAGCACGAAGTGCTCATGGTAAGGTATTGTGATCAGTGCCCGTCGTGCGTCGTCCGTCGTGCGTCATGCTTCGTCAATAATTTGATTTAAATACGAACTCCTAATCCCTTCGGCCAATTTGATTCAAACTTCACAGGAATGTTGCCTGGGTGGCTCTACCAAAATAGCTTAAATCGTTCTGCTCCGATGAACAAGATGACCGCCAGAGCTAAAAATAGAAAAATATTTAAACACCAACTCCTACTGTACCCTTGAGCCAATTTCATTCAAACTTCACAGAAACGTTGCTCAGGTGACCCTTTACTAAAATAGCTAAAACTGTTCCGCTCCAGTGAGCAAAGTGGCCACCAGAGCTAAAAATAGAAAAACATTGTTCATTTGCTTCAACTGCGAACTCCTACTAGACTAATTTGATTCATACTTTAAAGGAATGTTGGCTAGGTAATTCCCTACCAAAATAGCTAAATCGTTCCGCTCTGATGAACAAGATAGCCGCCAGACCTAAAAATAAAAAAAAAATCTTCAAACGACAACTCCTCCTGTACCCTTGGCCCAATTTCATTCAAACTTCATAGGAATGTTGGCTAGGTGACTCCCTACCAAAATAGCTAAAATCGTTCCCCTCCGATGAAAAAGATGGCCTCCAGAGCTAAAAAAAAGAAAAAATCTTCAAACGACAACTCCTGTACGCCTTGCCCAATTTCATTCCACCTTAATAGGAATGTTGCTTAGGTGACCCTCTACCAAAATAGCTAAAACGATCCCGCTCCGATGAACAACATGGCCGCCAGAGCTAAACATTGAAAAAAAACATCGTAAATTTGCTTCAGACGCGAACTCCTCCTAAAGCCTTGGGCCAGTATGATTCAAACTTCACAGGAATGTTGCCTAGAAGACTCCCTACCAAAATAGCTAAATTTGTTCCGCTCTGACAAACAAGATGGCAGCCAGAGCTAAAAATAGAAAAGATCTTAAAACGACAACTCTTCTGTACCATTGGGCCAATTTCATTCAAACTGCATAGGAGTAATGCTTGGATTACCTTCTACCGAAATAGCTAAAACGATTTTGCACGGATGAACAAAATGGCTACCAGAGCTTAAAATAGAAAAACATCGTACATTTGCTTCAAACGCGTACTCCTCCTAATCCCTTGGACCAATTGGATTCAAACTTCACAGAAATGTTGCCTTGGTGACTCCCTTCCAAAATCGCTAAAATCGTTTTGCTCTGACAAACAAGATGGAAGCCAGAGCTAAAAATAGAAATAAAATCTTCAAACGACAACTCCTCCTGTACCTTTGGACAAATTTCATACAAACTTTGTAGGAATATAGATGACCTTCTACCAAAATAGCTTAAACAATCCCGCTTTGGTGAACAAAATGGCCACCAGAGCTAAAAATAGAAAAAAAAACATTGTAAATTTGGTTCAAATGCGAACTCCTCCTAAACCCTTGGGCCAATTTGATTCGAACTTCGCAGGAATGTTGCCTAGGTGACTCCCTTCCAAACTAACTATAATCGTTGTGCTCTAACGAACAAGATGGCCACCAGTGCCAACAATAGAATGTACTAGAGACAGTGACTATCAGGTGAGCAATTCAGGGCCCTCTGGGACCTCTTGTTAGTTTCATGTGACCGGATGATTGACCTCTAAATATATCCATGTCAGTGTGACCTATATTTCATGGTGCATTGATTTTGCTAATATCTTGAGTACTATTTAATGGAGAATTGTCATACTTGGAATATGAGTTCAACTTGACCTGATGATTAACATAAATTATATATAGGTCATTATGACCTATATTTTATGGTTCAATGATTTTGCCTGATAACTCAAAGACTATTTGGTGAAATGTCATACCTGGATTATTAGTTCCATGTGACCTGATGATTAACCTCAAAATATATCTAGGTCAGTGCGCCCCGTTATTTCATGGTTCAGTGATTTTGGCTTATTTCTTGAATACTATTTGATGGAGATTTGTCATACTTGGAATATAAGTTCCATGTCACCAGATGATTGACATAAAATGTATCTTTGAGTGCGACCTATATTTTTTGGTTCAAAGATTGCGCCTAATTACTTAAAAGCTATTTGATGTAGCAATGTTATACCTGGATTATTAGTTCCATGTGACCTGATGATTAACCTCAAAATATATCTAGGTCAGTGTGATCTATATTTCATGGTCCAGTGATTTAACCCCCCCCCCCCTCCCCACTGGGGCGGGGGGGGGGCATGTTGTTTTTGTGCGGATCCCTTTTGCATAGGTGTCAGCGTAGCCTGTTTGAAACATTATATCTCCTGAACCTATGGATGGATTTTTACCAAACCTGCATAGTTACATAGAATGGGGAAATTAGTCATTTGGTTATGATGACCTTTACCTCATTTTCAAGGTCACAGCCCCCCCCCCCCCCACCCCCAAATAAAAAAAAAAAAGTCATGTTGGGGCCAAAAATGACTTGTCTGCATTCTCATCACGATTTAACAAACTTGGTACAATATAATATTACAACATACCGCAAATTTGATTAGATGTTGGTAACCTTGACCTTTTTCAAGGTCACAGGCTGCGCAAAACAGTCAATTTTTGGCTAAAATGGCTTGTCTCAATAACGAATGGCCCAATTTTAGTCAAACTTGGTACAATATATCATTACAATATACCGCAACGGGCCACAGGGGCCTAGTGGATAAGAGCGCTGACTCTTAATCATTAGGTCTCTCACCGCTGTGGCTTCGAGCCTCGCTCGGGTCACATGTGAGACGCCAAGTTCTGCAACGGAAGGTCAGGTGGTTTTTCTCCGGGTACTCCGGTTTTCGCCCACCTCTGATTAACGATCGGCTCGATATGAGTGAAATAATCTTGAAAGGGCCGTAGAACCAAAACCAAAAAAAAAAATATACCGCAGATTTGATCAGATTTTGGTGACCTTGAATTCACTTTCTTGGTCACAGCCCCCCCCCCCCCCACACACACACACACACAAACAACGGTTCTAACGAGTACCCAAAATCTATATTTTAGAGCAGAAATAAGAAAAATAAGGTATACCCCCGGAAACCCAAGTTTTACTATTTAAAAGTGGGGTTCAAGGGGGTCAAAATTATATAGCCGTGTTTTCGTGATGATTAAATTTTGTCATCCTTGGTACAATGTATCATTACAACATTCTGCAGATTTGATTAGATTTTTAAGACCTTGACTTTTTTTTTCAAACTTGGTACAATTTATCATTACAACATACCGCAGATTTTGGTGGCCTTGACCTCATTTTCAAGGTCACAGCCACAACTACCCCCCCCCCCCCCCCTAAAAAACAAAACAAAAAAAAAACAGTCACAGACCCGCCAAAACAGTCAATTTTGGTCCAAAATGGCTTCTCGGCCCTCTATCTCATTAACGAATTGATTAATTTTAGACAAACTTTGTGTATCTCATTAACGAATTTTTTCAAGGTCACAGGCCCCCAAAACAGTCAATTTTGGGACAAAAATGGCTTGTCTGCACTATATCTCATTAATGAAATGATTAATTCTAGTCAAACTTGGTACCATATAATACAACATTTGGTGACCTTGACCTTTTTCAAGGTCGCAGGCCCCCAAAACAGTCAGTTTGGGTCAAATATAGCTTGTCTGCACTCTAAGGTCAAGGCCTCCCGAAACCTGTTCTTTTGGGGCCAAAAATGGGCTATCTGTACCCTATATCATTTAAGAATTGATTAATATTGGTCAAACTGGGTACAATATTTAATTACAGTCTACCAAATTTGATAGGATTCTGGTATCTGACCTTTTTAATGACTGTTTTTTAAGGTCAAAGGCTCCTGAAAACTATCAGTCTTTGG
The DNA here is from genome assembly GCA_963580285.1 of Lucinisca nassula. Taxonomy (NCBI): domain Eukaryota; kingdom Metazoa; phylum Mollusca; class Bivalvia; order Lucinida; family Lucinidae; genus Lucinisca; species Lucinisca nassula. Next base: position 49,160,198 of record OY757012.1, on the reverse strand, counting down.
CCAAAAATGACTTGTTTGCAGCTTTCATTTTTGTGACCTTAACCTAGTTATTAAAGTCAAATGGGTGTTTAAGATATATTTATTGTGGGGGACATTGTTTTCCTCTGAAAACATTTCTTGTTTACCTTTTATCTTGAAGAGTATTTGTTGGAGAATTGTCATACCTGGATAATTAGTTCCATGTGACCTGATGACTGACCTCAAAATATATCTATGTCACTGTGCCCTATATTTCATGGTTCAGTGACTTTGCCTTATATCTTGAATACTATTTGTTTTAGACTTGTCATACCTGGATTATTAGTTCCATGTGACCCGATGATTAGCCTCAAAATATATATAGGTCATTGTGACCTATATTTCATGGCTCAGTGATTTTGCTTTATATCTTAAATACTATTTGATGGAGAATTGTCATACTTGGAATATACGTTCCATGTTGCCTGATGAATGACATAAAAATATCTAGGTCAGTGTGACCTATATTTCATGGTTCAATGATTTTGCCGTATAACTCAAAGATTTTTTATGGAGAAAATTATACATAGGATAGTACTTCCATGCAAACAGATGATTGACCTCAAAATATATTTAGGTCAGTGTGACCTATATTTCATGGTTTAGTGATTTGCGTTATATCTTTTATACTATTTGATAGAGAAACTTAATACCTCGATTATTAATTTCATGTGGCCCGATGAAAGACATAAATATTTCTAGGTCAGTGTACGTATATTTCATGGTTTGGTGATTGTGCTGTATGTTTTGAATACTTTTTCATGAAGAAGCTTCATACCTTGATTAGAAGTTCCGTGTGACCAGATGATTTACTTAAAATATATCTAGACCAGTGAACTATATCGTGGTTCATTGGTTTGCTTTATAACTTGGACACTATGTCCTGTACAAATGTCATACTTGGAATATATGTCCTATGTGACCTGATGATTGACCTCAAAAATATATATAGGTAATTGTGACCTATATTTTATGGCTCACTGATTTTATCTTATGTCTTGAAGGCGTGAAAGAGGCGAGCTATGCTGTCATTTTGATGAATTTAATGATCGAAACAGAATTTTAACAGAAACTCATCTTAAACAGAGCTATCGGTATCATAATCTGTGCAAAACATTTTCAAAATTTGATATCGTCGACATTATGACATTATTTCTAAATATGGCGTTTTTTTAAGAAACTTCTGCATCAGGGACTGATATTTAAGTTTATAAATCCAGAAAAATACTAGGTAGTGATAATTTGTCTGGTCAGTTCAGGAAAATTGTTACGAAATACAATAAAATTAGTTACAGCGTGGATGTTATGCGACAGACCGCGTGTTTTGTTGTCGACCCCTTTAGCAGCAGGAAGGGCGAATGCATTTTTTGTTCCAGCCATGAAAGGTTTATTCGGTTAAATAAGGCTCCCAGCGTATTTTGGCCCAAATGTATTCTTTTTTTTTTTTTTTTTTTTTTTGGCAAATTAAACCTCTGAACCCTAAAACATCCATGTCCTCTTTTTAGCAAATAAAACCTCCCAACCCTAAAAATATTTCACCCCAACTGGCTGCGACATACCAAGGGCACCGAGTGCAGCAGCAGGGGCCCGGGAGCGCCTGGGGTCGGTCCACCGCCGTCGCTTACAGTATAATGTATATTTAGACTAATCGCCTACCTCAGGTATACTTATCCCGCAATGAAGGGGACTAAGATCTGAGCGCGGTTGAAAGTTGGTGATGTTGCTACCTGTGGGAGGAGTGGCATCTTCACATACTGCAAGGCTCATTTGGCTAAAATGCGCCAAGGCAGAAAAAATCCCGTTCCCTGCAGAAAATGCGGGAAAGGGATTCAAAGCGAAATGAAAGTCTGCCGGGCCTGTGGTCGAGACCGTTTACTCTCTCGGCACATTTTCATAGAAAGGCGAGCCCGGAGACAGCTCAGTCGGGTATTAGAGCTCCTTTCTACGAGAATTTCCATTTAGAAGTGTCCATGTAAGGTGCATACTCACTCAACAGCATAACAACCATGGGTGAGTTGATCGAAGAAATTCTCGCAGGGATGCCCGACCCAGCCCCAGAGGATTAACAATTTGCCAACCTGGATGACCAGGTCCCCCCCCCCCCCTCTCCAGTGAGGCTTCCAGACGACCAGATGGTCGAGATACTCAACGACGCCGGAGATGTGTTTGAAGTCGACGGCGCCTCTGTGATCTTCACAGATGGAGAGTGGAAGAAGAAGATCCACTTGACATTGGTTACATCGAGATCGCGGATGGTATGCATACCAGAGCCGGCAGGATAGCCCTGGACGCCTGTATGACAGACGCTAGGGCTACCCAACTTCTTGCCGCCCTTCCAGAGGGTAAGTTCCTGCTGAGAATCAAGTTCTTGAGAGAGAGGACTGGAGGTGACTGGTTCATTGAAGACAAGTTTGACCCGGTGAAAACAGAGAGGAAGAAAGGGGGAGGGACCGTTGAGATTTCAAAAGACACCAAGCCCGGAGTATTGTCTGGAATCGATCAGGTCTTCTATCAGAATGCCTACCCTGTCACTGCAGTTGCCTACGGTCTCTACCCCATCAGAGACCCGGATCCTGCCAACCTGGCCCCACTAAGAGATGGCGATCTAAATTGTGTCGCCCAAAGAGTCGTCGAGTACTTTGGGGGTGCTTTGAGAGGCCGGGGGCTAACACCCACAAGGTACCAGAAAATACAGGAGTGGGAAGAGAGGGTCCGTGATACTGGAGCCTCGGTTGAAGATGTGGCCGACCTAGAGAAAATTCATAAGCGGGCAATCATCCTGAGGGACATTGCTGGGGAGGACATATACAACTGGAAAGTACCAGAGAGGTGGCAATGAAATCAGAGGTAAAGTAGAACTCATCTGCCACAACGGCCAAGCTTGGTCCAAAGACCGCCACTTCCCCCAGAGTAGAGAGGTTCACATCTACGAGGGCGACGTCTGGCAGGCTATCCGGGAAGCAACCCGTGGGAGTCGATTGCGGTCTGGCTCCTGGGCGGCCAAGACGCGAACGAAGTTCGTAAGCACTAAGCTGTCCAGTTCGTGCTCCAGGACGGCCGCACCTATAGGACGCGGGAGGCCCAAGAGCGACTCCAAGCAATCTGCGCCAAACTGGGCAACCCTGAACTTGCTGAGAGAGGAGAGCCTTCGGCGAAAATCACTCGGCAAGCATTGTGGCTAAGGAAAGGAACGGCTGGAAACCAACCCCAGCCAACCTCCTCCCAGACGTCGAGAAGTCCAGCGTGGAACACGGTCACGGCGGCCTCTGGAACTCGATGAATTATGACACGAGGGAAGTTGTCAGCATCGACATGAAGACCTGCTATCCGACATCCTTCCAGGGCATGGGTAAGCCAAACCCTATTTCGAGCGGTTCGGACACCCAACCCACCGGATGGTCCCTGTATCAATTGCGCTCTCCCCAAAGGCGTAGGAACAGGCTTCGCCGAAATTCAAGAATGGGAGTTTGATGCAACCTGTCATCCTGTCATCCCTGCCTGGTTCGGTAAGCATTTCGCCTCCGAAAGCGGTTGTTTGGCACCGACACCGCTCCTTTGCCTTCCTCACATAGTCTGGCTTGCTAAAGAGCCTCAAGGTTCGGGAAGCCATCATCGCCTTTAAGAAGCAAACCGATGTGTGGCTCCCAGAAGACCGTGACCAAGGCTGCAGTGTTATCGGCAAGTTCACCCAGGGCGCCAAAGCTGCCAACGGAGTTAGCGGCAAAAGACTGACACGAAGACTTGTGACCGACCAAGGAGAACTCGACTTCCTCGTGCGAGACACCCGCCAAAGCGGCACCCTGGTCGGGGCTCCCGAAAGGTGTCCTCTGGGCTATGTTCTCACGTATTATGACGGCTCCCAACCACAGTACGCTCACCTCAGGGCCTCGATGCTCGCATATGCCCACATCAATCTAATCTCCATGCTTTCAAGGTTTGAACCCGATGAGGCCTTCCGAGTGGCAATCGACTCCATCTATATAAAGAAAACGGCGCTCTGTAAGCTAGAGGGGATCGAGGCTTTCAAACTTCATGAGGTGCATCCTAAAGGATATTGCCGCATCTGTTTCACCCGCCACGACGAGGAAACCCTGAAGCCACCACGAAATGGGATTGACCCGGCTCAGTGGCGTGACAAGGGTGAACAGCTCTTCATGCCACTGTGGAACGCGGTCTATGTCCCCGACTCTGAGTATAGAGCAAGTATCAAAGACGTACCCGACTCAACCGCGGCATTTTATGACGATCCCCTGACCCGACATCAGTTGAGCTACCTAAACGGCGGCGGGTGCAGCGGCAAGACCACCCGGGCGATCGAGCTCTTCCGCAACAAGCACCCGCTCGTCTTTACACAAACCCATCGCCTAGCCAAAGAGATGCGGGCCAGAGGGTTCAAGACCAAAACTTACCACTCGTCCTTCAGTTGAAGTGGTCAGACTGAGTGGACCCCAGAAAGGATGGGGTAGAAGTACATTTCCCGCGCGACTATCTGGGATGAGGTCTGCACCGTGCCCCGGCCCATACTGGAGACCTTCCTCGATTGGCTCGATGGTAAAGGAGTCCAGGTCGTTTGTTGTAGCCACCAGGGCCAACCACCTCCGATCGCGGGAGAGATGCCATACGACTGGCTGCGGCGGAGAGCCGATTACTACGAGAAGGCCCTGGTCGCTACAGAGCAAAACAACCGGCTCTAAAACTCTTAAAAGGGAGATCCGTCTCCAACCAGACCGAGTACAGTGTGGGGCTATGAGACAAGCGCTACCGGTCTGCCTTAGGTGGGACAGTTTCGTGGAAGCTTGGAAGCCGGGGGACTTGATCCTGACCTCGAGGCAGGTTCGCGACCGGGCCCAGGCGCGGCTGTTCGAGAGCCATGAGAAGCCGTTTCCTGACCGCCCCGTTTCTCTGCTTTATCGTCCCGAGGATACTCGGCGGCAAAACATCATGGTCACCATCCCTGGGCCCTTGGTGGTGGATGGCAGCTCGCAAGAGCGAGACCAGCAGAAGCTCGTTCTGAACGACGTTGTCGATGTTTCCTTGCAAACGGCCAGCGAGGTCCTCGACGGCAGATGGGGCCAGGACTGGCCTCTTGGCTATGTCATCACAGTCCACTCAAGCCAAGGTCTCACCATCGCAGACCCCCAAAAAGTCTGGATTATTGATTACTTCCTGCAGTGCCCCAATTGGCAGTGTCAAGGGTGGAGTACATGCACCAGCTCGAAAGGGTAGTCTGTCCCCCAGAGGAGGTTTCTGAATGGCCACCCATACTCACCGAGCACCAGCTCAGCAAGGTTATTGCGAAGAAGCTTGCGGCAAATCCTAGAGCTCAAGGAGGCATAGAACAATCACTGTGCCGTGTGCGATATTGAGCTCCTATGGGCTTACCAACCAAAGGAGACCCAGCAGTGCAGCGTTGACCGGTTAGACATCTCCGTGGGCTACGTCCGCGATAACATCAGGCTGACCTGCCTCGAGTGCAACCGAAAAAGAGGAGCGGCTGCGCTCAGCGCTTAAGAACCCCATCCGGAGGAAGCTGAGTGTCGGTCGGCACAACAAGGAGTTCCTCGCGCACAAAGCCGCGTTGAGGCCCATCCTGCAAGTAATACACCACGGGCTCGTCTGGCTTGGTCACTGCGCGCCCGAGCCGGTGCACATCCAGGGACCATATGGGATCAGTCGCTCGCCGGCGAACCCCCCCCCCCCCCCCCCTTCAAGCTCGCCAGGCTGGTACAAATAGCGAACGCCGACGCCGGAGGGGAGTTTTGTCTACTCGAGACCAACAGGTCGACCAGGAACTACAGAGGGAGGGCTTTGGTGTCACTGATCGCACCCTTATGGCCTCAGAGGGCTTTTTGCCGGTCAGTAGGGTGACCTAGCCATTCAAGGCTGCCTCAACGGCAGGTAACCTTTTCACCCACCCTGTAGACCGCTGACTAGGCTGCACCATCTCCTGAGCGTACTGGTGCCCAAAGAGCCGCTCAGCTCAGCCAAGGTACGATTGAAGCGTTCAATAATGCCCTGGTCCCGATGGACGTCATCCCGGCCGCGCCGAACCTGTACAGAGTTCTTTGTCAACAGCTGGCTGACAGAGCCCATGAACTCACGGCCGGGGTCAACCTGGAGGAATTTGGGCCACTTCAACAGGCTCCGCTTGTAAATCCGAGCCAGGCCATCGGCGGCCTCTGCCGCAATCTTGCTATCAGGGGCTCAGTCACCCTGTAACGGCTGGCGACGTCAACGAAGGTTTTCCGCCCAACTCGGTCGTGTGGCTCCGGTTTAACCCGAAAGTTGGTCAAATCCTAGATCTCAAGTAGGCACAGAACAATCACTGTGCCGCGTGCGATATTGAGCTCCTATGGGCTTACCAACCAAAGGACACCCAGCAGTTCAGCGTTGACCGGTTAGACAACTCCGTGGGCCACGTCCGCGATAACATCTGGCTGACCTGCCTCGAGTGCAACCGAAAAAGAGGAGCGGCTGCGCTCAGCGCTTGAGAACCCCATCCGGAGGAAGCCGAGTATCGGGCGGCACAACAAGGAGTTCCTCGCGCACAAAGCCGCGTTGAGGTCCATCGGGCTTGGTCACTGTGCGCCCGAGCCAGTGCACACCCAGAGACCATATGGAATCAGTCTCTCGCCGGCGCCCCCGCCCTCTTCCAGCTCGCCAGGCTGGTACAAATAGCGAACGCCGACGCCAGAGGGGAGTTCCGCTCCTCGAGACCAACAGGTCGACCAGGAACTACAGAGGAGGGCTTTTGTGTCATTGATCGCACCTTTATTGCCTCAGAGGGCTTTTTGCCGGTCAGTCGGGTGACCTCGCCATTCAAGGCTGCCACAACGGCAGGCAACCTTTTCACCCACTCTGTAGACCGCTGACTAGGCTGCATCATCTCCTGAGCGTACTGGTGCCCAAAGAGCCGCTCAGCCAAGGTACGATTGAAGCGCTCAACAATGTCCTGGTTCCGATGGATGTCAACCCGACCGCGCCGAACCTGGACAGAGTGCTTTGTCAACAGCTGGCTGACAGAGCCCATGAACTCACGGCCGGGGTCAACCTAGAGGATTTTGGGCCACTTCAACCGGCTCCGCTTGTAAATCCGATCCAGACCATCGGCGACCTCTGCCGCAGTCTTGCTGATCAGGGGCTCAGCCACCTTGTAACGGCTGGCGACGTCAACGAAGGTTTTCCGCCCAACTCGGTCGTGTGGCAGAAAGAGCAGATCCGCCTGGTGTACTTCGTTCGGCGTGGAGATGTCGAATTTTGGCCGTGGCATGTGCCGTGGGGCAGGGAGGTAGATCTGCCCGATAGCCTGCCTTTTGAGCCAGTCCTTAGCCCGCTGCTCACTCACCTTGGCTGCAGACGCCAGCTTCTCAATGACAGCGGTGGGCTATAATATACGGCATAAAGCTTACTGTCGGTCATTGCTACTAATGTTTTCCAACAGACTGATAAGTCTAAAAAATGAAAAACTAATTCTAACGTGTACCTACAACATATGTATTGACAACCGAAAATAGCCAACTTTAGGACAAAAATCGATACAGCATATAATGTGGACGAAAGAGTGCCTATAAATAGACACAATAGCTACCGATCTCATTAGCGGAAACATTATTACGACAGGAGCCGATCTTCTAAATATCAAATTTTTTTTTAATTATTGCTATACGTATGGAAGACTTCTGCTAACAGTCTCTGTTTTTCATACAAAAAGAGAAAAATTATCATCAAATTTATTTTCGGTATTGCACAATTTGTGAATCAAAACTTATCAATGTTAAAACTACACTCATATATCGTCCCAAGAGGGACAACCCCAAGGCATGAAGTACTAGTTCCAATTGCCTCTCTCTTCCTCCCCTCCCCCTCCTAGCTACCTCTAGTAAGTTTTCTCACAACTTTCGAATCTTCGCCCAGTTAGGGACTGAATATAGGGGTATGCCAAAACACCCAAGGGAGCCTTGTTGAAAGAAAACATGCATCCGAAACAAAACAAAATAAAAACTTACAAGGCTCCCGGAGGGGTGTTTTGCTGTTTTTTTTTGTTCGAATCCCGGAGATTGCTTTTTTTAGTCGAAAACTGAGACAAAAACTCATTTCATTGGTCTGCGAAATTATCTAGGCGAGTTTGTAGGCCACAAGGCCGGTCACCGCCATCCCAAGGATGATAAAGGCAATCTCGCGGTCTCTCTGGTCGTCACTTGGGTGGTAAAAGTCGGAGAGCTGGAGCTCGGGCCCCAGGGGGTCAAGGTTATGCCCGGCAATCTGCGCATACAGGCGCATCGCGTAATCGACGTCTTTGAAGGCTCGAACGGCGTGCCCCTGATGGCGGAGTTCTTCAGTGATGAAATCAATACGCTCGGTCCATTTTCGAGACAATTCTGCCTGTGCAGCCTGTAGCAGTTCGACTGCTTTATCGTGACGCTTCCGTTCTTCGTCGACGCCAGACCTCTTCAAAATGGAGAACAAGTAGTTCGATCCCGAGAACGGCACCGCCAACGAGCATAGCAATACTTGCCGTTTTATTACCGTTACTTCGTTATATCAGCAGGTATAATCCCCTGTTTAATTAGCATATCTTTGGTTGCCATGGCGAGAGCGACGACAACTATGGCCATGCCCACATCACGGGGTGTGAAGTCTAGCTTCGGGGTGCTACCCCCATCGTCACCTTGCCAAGCCGGGCGTATCCCACAGCGATGCCACAGACGACTGCGCTATGGTAGAGCGCGTTGATAAGCATTTTACCATCAATTGTCGGGGTTGTTATGGTTGCTTATTCCATATAGAATGGATCTGGCCTGGTCTCTAATTGTTTCACGCCCCGGGGTTTATCCTGTTGCGCTGCGCAGATAATTTCGTATTCGACTTGTCATGGCCATTGCTGTTGCTCTGCAACAACGACGAAGCAACTTGTCACCGCGATAGGCTCACTGCAACAGCAATGCCACCCGCAAGACAACCTCCGATGATCCATGGGGTCCAGGCTCTTTGTCCTTCTGGCAGATTACCGTGGTGTTCCTGTCGTTGTTGCTGTTGTTGCTCTGCAACATGTGAAATAACGGCGGCAACATCGTTAACGGCGCCATCGTTATTCATGATGTTTTCCTTTGGTTTCCTGAAGCTCCTTGAGCAGTTGTTCTTGCTTGGCCTTCGAGCGGCGGCGCCGGCACGACCGGCTGCAACCTTTTTCGGGTCTTTAGGCTTCGTCACTCTTTGCGTTTGTTGCGTTGCCAGCTGAGTTGCAGCGTCCGGGTGTTGATCCTTCCCCGCCATCATCGCATAATGGATCGTATTCTCCGCCATCATTGTATGATGAATTGATGGGGCAGCAATGTTCAAATCTGACATGCTCGAGAGTGATTAACGTTGCGGTGAGCGGAGCTAACCACGTGCCATAGCGGTGATAGAGATCGCTGGCAGCGCCTTGAAGTGCGCTAGCTAGAAACGGAACGCTTTCAAGATCGCGAATGACCCCTTGTTGGTCCGGAATCGGGACGAACATTCCGACCAGTCCCGCATACAGCCCGTCTTTGACATGTCTGCCCCTAATCGGGCGGAGTAACGGGCGTAGAACCTCTCGACCTCAGAGTCACTCAGCTCCTCGACCTGGTCGACGGTCAATGCCTTTCCGTGAGCCAAAATTCCGTATTTCCTGGCCGACCCTCCTGCTACTGTTGCAGCGAGCCTTTCGTGGTATTCTTGCATCTTTCCGTGGCACCTGTTGTTGCTCTTCGCCCAGTTAGGGACTGAATATAGGGGTATGCCAAAACACCCAAGGGAGCCTTGTTGAAAGAAAACATGCATCCGAAACAAAACAAAATTGAGCGTCTTGGCATTGCTGACCTGGACCTCATCCTGAAAGAGAGAAGGCTCCGCTGGTATGGGCATGTGGAACGCTCTAATGGTGCAGACAAGACTGTCTGTGACATACAGGTTGATGGAATGCGGGGGCCTGGAAGGCCCACGATGACCTGGAAGCAGCTGACAGAAAGAGATTGCAGAGAATGGAAGCTCTCCGCTATCGACCCTCATGATAGACAAGCCTTGAGATGTGGTGTAAGATCTGCCATGCGTGCAGCAAGCCAGCTACCTGGAATGGGCCCATTTATGTGCCCCTGTACCTGCACGTTAATCAACAAGAGGGCCATGATGGCCCTGGATCGCTCACCTGATCCATATGATAGAGTAACAAGTGGGCTCCGAGGAGGGCCATTATAGACCCCAGGGCTATAATGTGCATAATGTTGTGGGAGGTCTAAAAAGGTGAAGCTTCATACCAAATATAAACAAAGGCTAAAATTTGAACAATCTTGGCAAAGGTCCACTAGGTGAAGCTACACACCAAATATCAAAGACCTGGGCCTTGCGGTTTCAGAGAAGAAGAATTTTTAAAGATATTCCCTACATAAGCCTACGTAAAACCAAATGGCCCCGGGACGGAGGCATTTTTGGCCACAGGGCTATATTTTAAACAATCTTGATAGAGGTCCACTAGATGAAGCATCACACCAAATATCAAAGACCTGGGCCTTGCTGTTTCAGAGAAGAAGATTTTCAAAGATTATCTCTATATAAGTCTATGTCAAACAAAAGGGCCCCCGGGCGGGGGCATTTGTGGCCCGAATCCTATAATTTGAACAATCTTGGTAGAGGACCACCAGATGAAGCCGATACCAAATACCAAAGACATGGGCCTTGTGGTTTCAGAGAAGAAAATTTTTAAAGATTTCCCTATATAAGTCAATGTAAAACCAAAGGGTCTCGGGGCGGGGGCATTTTTGGTCCCAGGGCTATAATTTGAACAATCTTGATAGAGGTCCACTAGATGAAATTTCACACCAAATATCAAAGACCTAGGCCTTGTGGTTTCACAGAAGAAGATTTTTAAAGATTTTCCCTATATAAGTCTAAGTAAAACCAAAGGGCCCCGAGGCGGGGACAGTTTTGGTCTCAAGGCTATAATTTGAACAATCTTAGTAGAGGTCCACGAGATGAAGCTTCTTACCAAATATCAAAGACCTAGACCTTGTGGTATCTAAGAAGAAGATTGTTCAAGATTTTTTCCATATAAGTATATGTAAAACCAAAGGGCCCCGGAGCGGGTGCATTTTTGGCCCCACGGCTATAATTTGAACAATCTTGGTAGAGGTCTACAAGATAAAGCTTCATACCAAATATCAAAGACCTAGGCCTTGTGGTTTCAGAGAAGAAGATTTTCCCTATATAAGTCTATGTAAAACCACAGGGTCCCGAGGCGGGGCATTTTTGGTCTCACGGCAAAATTTGAACAATCTTGGTAGACGTCCACTAGATGAAGCTTCATACCAAATATCAAAGACCAAGGCCTTGTCGTTTCAGAGAAGAAGATTTTTCAAGATTTTCCCTATATAAGTCTATGTAAAACCAAAGGGCCCCGGAGCGGGGGCACTTTTGGTCCCAGGGCTATAATTTGAACAATCTTGGTGGAGGTCCACAAGATGAAGCTTCATACCAAATATCAAAGACCTTGGCCTTGCGGTTTCAAAGAAGATTTTTTTAAAAGATTTTCCCTATATAAGCCCATGTAAAACCAAAGGGCCCCGGGACGGGGGCATTTTTGGCTCCAGCATTATAATTTGAACAATCTTGGTAGGGGTCCACTAGATGAAGCTTTATACCAAATAGCAAAGACCTGGGCCTTGCCGTTTCAGAGAAGAAGATTTTTAAAGATGTTCCCAATATAAGCCCATGTTAAACCAAAGGGCCCCGGAGCGGGGGCATTTTTGGCCCCAATACTATAATTTGAACAATCTTGATAGGGGTCCACTAGGTGAAGCTACACACCAAATATCAAAGACCTGGGCCTTGCGGTTTCAGAGAAGAAGAATTTTTAAAGATATTCCCTACATAAGCCTACGTAAAACCAAATGGCCCCGGGACGGAGGCATTTTTGGCCACAGGGCTATAATTTAAACAATCTTGATAGAGGTCCACTAGATGAAGCATCACACCAAATATCAAAGACCTGGGCCTTGCTGTTTCAGAGAAGAAGATTTTCAAAGATTATCTCTATATAAGTCTATGTCAAACAAAAGGGCCCCCGGGCGGGGGCATTTGTGGCCCGAATCCTATAATTTGAACAATCTTGGTAGAGGACCACCAGATGAAGCCGATACCAAATACCAAAGACATGGGCCTTGTGGTTTCAGAGAAGAAAATTTTTAAAGATTTCCCTATATAAGTCAATGTAAAACCAAAGGGTCTCGGGGCGGGGGCATTTTTGGTCCCAGGGCTATAATTTGAACAATCTTGATAGAGGTCCACTAGATGAAATTTCACACCAAATATCAAAGACCTAGGCCTTGTGGTTTCACAGAAGAAGATTTTTAAAGATTTTCCCTATATAAGTCTAAGTAAAACCAAAGGGCCCCGAGGCGGGGGCAGTTTTGGTCTCAAGGCTATAATTTGAACAATCTTAGTAGAGGTCCACGAGATGAAGCTTCTTACCAAATATCAAAGACCTAGACCTTGTGGTATCTAAGAAGAAGATTGTTCAAGATTTTTTCCATATAAGTATATGTAAAACCAAAGGGCCCCGGAGCGGGTGCATTTTTGGCCCCACGGCTATAATTTGAACAATCTTGGTAGAGGTCTACAAGATAAAGCTTCATACCAAATATCAAAGACCTAGGCCTTGTGGTTTCAGAGAAGAAGATTTTTCCCTATATAAGTCTATGTAAAACCACAGGGTCCCGAGGCGGGGCATTTTTGGTCTCACGGCAAAATTTGAACAATCTTGGTAGACGTCCACTAGATGAAGCTTCATACCAAATATCAAAGACCAATGCCTTGTCGTTTCAGAGAAGAAGATTTTTTTCAAGATTTTCCCTATATAAGTCTATGTAAAACCAAAGGGCCCCGGAGCGGGGGCACTTTTGGTCCCAGGGCTATAATTTGAACAATCTTGGTGGAGGTCCACAAGATGAAGCTTCATACCAAATATCAAAGACCTTGGCCTTGCGGTTTCAAAGAAGATTTTTTTAAAAGATTTTCCCTATATAAGCCCATGTAAAACCAAAGGGCCCCGGGACGGGGGGCATTTTTGGCCCCAGCATTATAATTTGAACAATCTTGGTAGGGGTCCACTAGATGAAGCTTTATACCAAATAGCAAAGACCTGGGCCTTGCCGTTTCAGAGAAGAAGATTTTTAAAGATGTTCCCAATATAAGCCCATGTTAAACCAAAGGGCCCCGGAGCGGGGGCATTTTTGGCCCCAATACTATAATTTGAACAATCTTGATAGGGGTCCACTAGATGAAGCTTCATACCAAATATCAAAGACCTAGGACTTGTGGTATCAGAGAAGAAGATTTTTCAAGATTTTCCCCATATAAGTACATGTAAAACCAAAGGTCCCCGGAGCGGGGGCATTTTTGGCCCAACGGCTAAATTTGAACAATCTTGGTAGAGGTCTACAAGATAAAGCTTCATACCAAATATCAAAGACCTAGGCCTTGTGGTTTCAGAGAAGAAGATTTTCCCTATATAAGTTTATGTAAAACCATAGGGCCCCGAGGCGGGGGCATTTTTAGTCTCTGGGCTATAATTTGAACAATCTTGGTAGACGTCCACTAGATGAAGCTTCATACCAAATATCAAAGACCAAGGCCTTGTCGTTTCAGAGAAGAAGATTTTTAAAGATTTTCCCTATATAAGTCTATGTAAAACCAAAGGGCCCCGGAGCGGGTGCACTTTTGGTCCCAGGGCTATAATTTGAACAATCTTGGTGAAGGTCCACAAGATGAAGCTTCATACCAAATATCAAAGACCTTGGCCTTGCGGTTTCAGAGAAGAAGATTTTTTTTTAAAGATTTTCCCTATATAAGCCCATGTTAAACCAAAGGGTCCCGGGACGGGGGGCAGTTTTGGCCCCAGCACTGTAATTTGAACAATCTTTGTTGGGGTCCACTAGATGAAGCTTCATACCAAATAGCAAAGACCTGGGCCTTGCGGTTTCAGAGAAGAAGATTTTTAAAATTTTTCCCTATATAAGCCCATGTGAAACCAAAGGGCCCCGGAGCGGGGGCATTTTTGACCCCACCACTATAATTTGAACAATCTTGATAGGGGTCCACTAGATGAAGCTTCATACCAAATATCAAAGACCTGGGCCTTGCGGTTTCAAAGAAGAAGATGTTTCAAGATTTTCCCTATATAAGTCTATGTAAAACAAAAGGACCCCGGAGCGGGGGCATTTTTGGCCCCAGGGCTATAATTTGTACAATCGTGGTGGAGGTCCACAAGATGAAGCTTCATACCAAACAGCAAAGACCTGAGAGAAGAAGATTTTTAAAGATTTTCCCTATATAAGCCCGTGTAAAACCAAAGGGCCCCGGAGCGGGGACATTTCTGGCCCCAGCACTATAATTTGAACAATCTTGGTAGGGGTCCACTACATGAAGCTTCAAACCAAATATCAAAGACCTGGGCCTTGCGGTTTCAGAGAAGAAGATTTTTAAAAAATTTCCCGTTATAAGCCCATGAAAAACCAATGACCCTGGAGCGGGGGCATTTTTGGCCCCAACACTATAATTTGAACAATCTTGGTAGTGGTCCACTAGATGAAGCTTCATACCAAATATCAAAGACTTGGGCCTTGCGGTTTCAGAGAAGAATTTTTTTTAAAGATTTTCCCTATATAAGCTCATGTTAAACCAAAGGGCCCCGTGGTTTCAAAGAAGAAGATTTTTTTTAGTTTTTGGTGAAAAAAAAATATTTTTGGCTCCTATGACTTAGATATGCAACGGACCGGCACCATTTGAACAACTTGGAAAGGGGACATCCTAAGGATCATTCCTGTGAAGTTTTGTCAAAATCCGATCAGTGGTTTAGGAGGAGATGTCGTTTGAAGAAATTGTTTACGGACGCACTGACGCACGACGGACGAAAAGTCATCCCAAAAGCTCACCTCGTCACTTCGTGACGGTGAGCCAAAAATCCGTTGATGATAATGATAAAATATGGAGGTAATTAAAGCTACGAGTACATGAAAAAAAAATACAAACAACATTGGCCAAACCCAATCCTATCATAGAAAAAAGGACATAAAAGATTAAAAGAAGAACCATGATGGTCCTATTTCGCTCATCTGAGCTAAGAGATTAAAATTGCAGTTTCACAAGTTAGAGTGCTTCAAGACATTTTAATTTTATGTTAAAGAATTTAGCCACATGGCAATAATTTGAGCATTCTTGATAGAGATCCACCAGATGTCAAATATCAAAGGCCTGGGCTTTCTGTTTACAGACAAGAAGCTTTTCATATTGTTTCTTATGAGAATCTCATATGGGTGTGAGGGGTGGATGGAAAAATCCGTCCCGAGGGTCAGTGTCCGGCATCACGAGGCTTGCCGAGTGATGCCGGACAGTGATCCCGAGGGACGGATTTTTCTATCCACCCCTCACATCCATATTGGATTCTTTTTCTTGCATACCTTCCATTTCTTAGTGCGGAATTTCAATGCTGCAGTCACTTCGGTTACCAACGTCCGCCATCTTGTGTTGACACTGCAGGAATGTAAAGTGACGTCACGGATCGTGCATGAAGTCAACCTTAACGACGGCGCACACAAGGTCGTAATAAACAAGTGCATTTATCAAACACGCGATTATATTCGATTTGGGGTCGGAACACCAGGGTCAGAACATAAATTTCTATCCCAGGGTAAAATCGCGGATTCCCTTGTCTGGTGTGCAAGAAATATTGGTCTATGTAAACTAAGTGACCCCTGGGCGGGACCATTTTTAGCCACAGGGGTATAATTTGAAAAAAAAAATGACAGATGTCGACTAGACCAAGCTACCAGTCAGTGTTAAACATGTGGGCCTCCCGGGTGGGACCTTTTCTGGTACAAATGCTATAATTTGAACAATCTTAGTAGATGTCTACTAACTGAAGCTGAGTACCAAATATCAAAGGCCTATGCCTGTTGGTTTTAGAAAGGTTTTCCCTATAAGTTATATAAAAGGGTTATCCTTTGGATATGTAAAAATGTCGTTCCCGTCTTGGGACCATGTTTGGCCCCAGAGCTATAATTTGAACAGTCTTGGCAGCGCTCCCCTTGATTAAGGTGTGTACCAAAATATCAAATGCCTAGGCCTTCTTGTGATAGAAGAGAAGAGTTTTTAATCTTTTACCTACACGCGTCTATGTAAAGTAGAAGTAAAACAAAGATCAGGAATCGATACAATTAACTTACTCCACCCATCAAAGACACCAAAGGGACAGAAACACAAACATTAAGTGACCAGACCATAATGGAAACCTAAACAAAGGAAGGCCATAAGGAGAGTTACTTTCCCACAAAATGGCCATATGGCCATCCAAAATAAAAAGACACAAGTGATACACACAGTAAGTAACAAACAACAACATAAATAAATCGCCACAGAAGAACCGCCTTGGAACGGTCAGTGTGGTGAGTATGGTGCCTCTCAGTGGGGCCATTTTTAGACCATGGGCTTCAATTGGAACAGACTTAAAAACCCAATCACGGTTGACAACTTAGCCTCCCCCTTAAATTGCACCCCGGTGGGTCAGGCCTCAGGTTCTGTGACGGTTCCAGCGTAAAGGTTTCCTGAGAATAAGATTTTAATGTTATGTAATGTTGGTTGGTGCCTGATGCTCTGTCTCTGTTCGGGCTCATCGGAGTCAAACTGTTGGTTTTCTCTTGCTCCAGCATTTCAGTGGTTTCTTGCTGTCGATTCCTCACGTTTTTTTTTTTTTTTTCATTTTTATCTCTGTGGTTGTTTGATTTTAGTGTTGTCAGAGATGTTGAGGAGGCCTTCATGCGGACTGAACACCCCCCCCACACACACACACACACGCCCAAGTTTGTGTTTGAGTGTTTATATCGCTTGTATCTTTTAGATTTGGTTAGCCAACTGGCCATTTTGTGAAAAAAAATAACTGTCATTTTGGCTTTCCTCTATAGATGTTTCCATTAGGGCCTATTTATTTCATGTTTGTGTTTCGTTTCCTTTTGATGCCTCTGATGGGAGCTGTGGCTTATTTGTATCGGTTCCTGATCATTGCCCTCACTTCTATTTGGCACAGGTCCTCTAGATTAAGCTTTGTACCAAATATAAAATGCCTGGGCCTTCTTGCAGACAAGAAGAGTTTTAAAGGTTTAACTTTCAGGCAGTCAATTTTTAAAACGTTTCTGTCTTTATAAGTATAGGTTTAACATGTGGACCCCTGGATGTGGTCAAATTTGTCTCAAAGGCTGCAATTTGAATAATTTTGGCAGCGGTCCGGTAGATAAAAGTGGGTACAAAATATCAAAGACCTCGGCCTTCTGGTTTCAGACAAGAAGATTTTTAAAGGTTTCCCCTAAATAAGTCTATGTAAAAAAAATGTCGTCCCAGTCACGGGGCCATATTTGGCCCCAGCGCTATAATTTGAGCAGTCTTGGCAGCGCTCACTTGATTAAGGTGTGTACCAAATATCAACTGCCTGGGCCTTCTTGTGATAAAAGAGAAGGTTTTTAAATTTTTTACCTACACAAGTCTATGTAAAGTATGGTGCCATACAGTAGGACCATTTTTAGACCATGGGCTATAATTGAAACAGACTTAAAAACCCAACCACGGTTGACAACTTTGCTTTTCTTTTTAATTGAACGCCGGTGTGTCAGGCTTCAGATTCTATGACGGATCCAGCGTAAAGGCTTGCTGAGAATTAGAATTTAATTCGATGAAATGTTGGTTGGTGCCTGATGCTCTGTCTCTGGTAGGGCTCATCGGAGGCTAACTGTTTGTTTTCTCTTGCCCCAGCATTTAAGTGCTGTTGTCGAGTCCTCACCGTTTTTTTTTTTTTTTACACCACTGCTTCCCATTTACACCTGGGTCTAGTAGGGCATTGGCATAACGTGTCATGCTCAAGGACAAATCTCGCTTCCGTTGGCCGGATTCGAACCCACAACCAGTCAATCATGAGTCGAACGCGCTAACCACTGAGATATCGAGGCTGATAACAACTGGCTATCCCTACCCCTTCAATTCATAAAATGCCTAATGTAGTCTAGTTCCTTGTGATAAGATGCATTCAGTGATGCCAACCTGGAAGTCTCTTGGGGTACACCAAAGCCATGTTCCAACACTTCATTTCACAAAAGGCCTAATGTCTCAGAAACCATTCAGATGCCCACCCAATAACTTTCAAGTCCCCCAGGGTGCACCAGCACCATGCCCAACCTCACAACACCATAAAAGGCCTAAACCATATATATTCTTGTTCTTTATATATAGACGCATTCAGTGACACCAATCTGGGGGTCGGCCGGGGTGCTTTAAGACCGTTCTATCCCCCAACACCTTAAAAACCATAATGTAACAGAAAGCGTTAAGATCTCCATACCTAAACCATTATATTAATTGTTCCTTGTGTTAAGACGCATTAAATGACACCTATCATGAGATCCCTCTGATCCCGCAGGGGCCATTCCCTACCCCTTCAATTCATAAAAGACCTAATATCTCGGAAACAGTTCAGACCTAAACCCCATAACAATATATATTCTTGTTCCTTATGAAAAGTGGATTCCGTGACACCAATCTTATGGTGTGCCGGCACTATGCCAACCCCTTCCACTTCATAAAATGCCTTATATCTCAGAAAACTTTCAGATTCCCATCCCATAATCGCATATATTCTTGTTCCTCATGACAGAACGCATTCAGCGAAAACAACCTGGAGCTCCGATGAAACAAGATTGCTGCCAGAGCTAAAAGAAGAACGTCGTAAATTTGTTTCAAACACAAATGTCTCCTGAACCCTTGGGCCAGTTCCATGCAAACTTCAATCTTTTCATTTATATCAGTCTTTGAATCGACTGCCTATTCGAAATTCGCAAAATTGCAGTATATTTCCTCTGGCTTTCGTTGTCGGATCATTACAGGGTCACTGATGAGGCTTTATTAGCTGAAACTACGTAGTATAACCCATCTTCTTTCTTATGAATGTTTTCATTGCTCTTAAAGGAACTGATTTTTGATTTTTATTTGCCTTCACTGCAGCTGGTGTTGTGCCGTGTGGCGGCCGTAAAACGTCTCCCCGTACATCAACCATAGTGCAGTTTATATTTTACTTTTGGTCCTTTGAGATCAGCGTCAATATTCTGAGAAATCAGAAATAAATTATTGGTTTAGACTCTTATTCTAGACAGGTTTTTAATTATTTGGACCCCATTTTTATTTATATCAGTCTTTGAATCGACTGCCTATTCGAAATTCGCAAAATTGCAGTATATTTCCTCTGGCTTTCGTTGTCGGATCATTACAGGGTCACTGATGAGGCTTTTTTAGCTGAAACTACATAGTATGACCCATCTTCTTTCTTATGAATGTTTTCATCGCTCTTAAAGGAACTCATTTTTGATTTTTATTCATAGGAATGCTGCTTAGTTGATCCTTTACCAAAATAGCTAAAACAGTTCTGCTCAGATGATCGAAAGCTAAACTAGAAAAAAAGTAAATTTGTTTTGAATGCAAACTGCTCCTTGGAACAGTTTTTCCACGCGACAATAATTTGAACAATCTTGGTAGAGGTCAACCAAATACCAAATACTTGAGCATTTTAGTTTTAGAAAGGAAGATTCCACGAAGGCTTTCCTATATAAACCTATGTTAAACAAGAAGGCCCCTGGGCTTGCCATTTTTGGCCAAAAGGATGTAATTTGAACAAGCTTTTAAGTGAAATTCCACTGTATAAATGCTACATGAATATATTTAAGTACTTAAAGATATTACTGATTTAAAATATGGAATTGAATTCCAACGTGGATCACCTCATTTTCAATTGGTTGGTATGGGTGAATGATTCCCCGGACATTGAAACAGCTCTGAAGAAGATATATTAGAGCCAGCGCATGACAAAATCTACAAGAAGTCTTCAGCGACTAGCGATGACTCAGATCAGCCTGCGCATTCGCGCAGTCTGATCAGAGTCTACGCGGGTCGCATGTACTTACTAGAGGCTTATATCTATGCAGAGAGACGGGTTGATTGGAGTCTCTGCTGGTCGCACAGGACTTATTGTAGGTTTTATCATTCGCCGGCTCATTTATCAACAAACAAGTATCATGTACCCTTCCCCCAAGATGATGAAAACCGGACTGAGCTACTGCTGCGAGTTCAAAGACACACACGTTCGATGACATAGCATGGTCAAGCATGTAGGTTCCATTTCCATTTGTTACCTGTTAGGCACACTACAACATTCAAACCGACATGAGAAGTAACTGCAGCTACACAAGAAGTTTTTAAAGAAATTCTTGCAGCAATACATGAACTGTTAGATAACCTCAAACAAGACTCCCAGATCTCTCTGAAGGTTGTACGCAAATGCACTAGACGAACTCTACATGCAAGTTCGAAGATGGATCGAAACAAAACGTGGGCCACCAGCAGTTGTACTGGAAAGAAAACCATGGACAATATTCATCAGCAACTTCGGTGTCATGGGAAGTCAACCATCATGCCTTACTAGTATCCAGTGTATTGGAGTGTATCTTCTATGTTGCATCCTTCATGTCAATACCAGAGAAAACTCTAGGGATCTCCTAAATGAAGTCAGCAACAGATGTCAGCATCTTGAATTCAAAGCTTCAATGAAAGCAGTGGGAAAAAAAAATTTGACACATCGTGAGGTTAGTGCACAATAAGCTGTGTACCGTTTGTTATCATTACCATTGACAAATGACTCAAGAAAAGTAATTTTCATAGCCACATATCGGCTTAACAACAGGCCATTGCATAACATTACAAGTCATCTAGACCTTTGACGATGATGACCCAGATATATTTCAGATGAGCATCCCTCATCACTTTGAGGCCTGCCTAAAATCTCTTAAAGACCTTTGTTTTGCAGAATGTTACACGATACACCTCCTCTGCTAAAACCAAATAAGAATTTACTAGGGCAGATAATGTTTCAGAGGAAAAGGGTGCGATAGAGCAGGAAGAGGTTTTACCAAAACAGATAAAGCTGCAAAGGACAGGGGGTCACATGGTGCTCAGAAAGGAAGCTATTGTTGATACAACTCGCCGATTTCTAAGAAGTGAGAGAACAAGAAAAATATGCTATGCTTAGCTACTACATGTACTGTACTTTCCATGGCGAGAGGCGGTTGCTGGTTTATTCGAGGACACCTTTTAGAACTTTTATAACAGGAAACATGAAATGGTAGGACAAAACAGAATTTGAACATCATTATGAGTAGATGAATGAGGCAAAAATAACTTGGCTTTACATGGACCGCCAAAAGAAGACACGCCACCACCAACCCACCACTAGACAGATGAGAGGTGAAGAAAGAAGAGAAGGGGCAACGTCTGATGAGGACGTTCTCATGGCTTGTGAAACAACAGATGAAAGAAGTCATGCTTCCAGGTATCAAGGACTTATGCCTCATGAATATGATTTGCAATCCGAGAAAGCCTCCAGTCAAGAATGGAATGAAACGGTAATGTCCTTGAATGAAAAACAATCTGAAGCGCATGACTTCACTGTTAGATGGGGTACATATATGACCGTTACACGCCGAGCTGAAAAGCCACCACGTTTTCATATTTCCTAACTGGAGGGGCTGGAGTAGGGAAGTCCCACATGTTCAGCATTCTAGTACAGACTGGAATAAAGATCTTCATCAGGAACAACCAGGTAGATTAAATTCATGTCCTGGTGCGTGTACCTACTGGGACGCTTGCCTATAATACAGCAGGACACACCATTCATTCAGCACTCATGGTTTATATTAATCAAAGTAAATATGAGGATTATACACCACTTTCCAATGAAAGCCTTGCCTGCCTGTATATATGTATCTCTGTGGCAGACTCAATTTCAAATAATAAAACTGACATTGTCAGGCAACAAAATGACCAGAAATTTGACCCTTTACAAAATCGGATGAGAATTTTCTGGAAACATACATCAAACTTCAAAAACAGTCAGAAATCCAGACTTCCTCACCTGATTACCCACAGTTAGTCTCTCATATTTTTTATCAAAGACAGATCAGCAGAATACTTTCCTAAAGCCGCGGACCGTTTTGCGTAAGAGGTATCAGCAGGAATTCGTTTCACTAACCGTTCCGAGGCGGTTCTTCTTTCGCGGTATATGTTTGTAATGGTTTGTCTTTGAGTGTTTGTATCGCTTATATTATTTTGTTTTGGATAGCCAAACGGTCATGTTGTGGGAAAGTAACTGTCCTTTTGGCTTTCGGCTATTGATGTTTCCATTAGGGTCTGGTTGTTTCGTGCTTGTGTTTCTTTCCCTTTGGTGTCTCTGATGGGAGCTGTGGGTTAATTGTATCGATTCCTGATCATTGCCATCACTTCCATTTGGTGCTCGAGTGACACGGACACAGAATATAGATGTCTCGGATCGACTTGTTAACTGAAATAGACAATTATGTACCAAAGTACATCCTGATGGGATTTGATGTTGGCAGAGCTGGAAGGAAGTGTACATCTCTGAATAAAGGCCCGCTGAATTATTCTATTTCAACTCCTAACCCAGCTTTTTAGGAAAATAATCAAAGGTAACTGCAAAGAGTAAACAGTTTCTCTTGACAATCGCGAGGAACTATCCATTAAGTGCAAGGGAAGTAAGAGAACAGAGTGGTGCTGTCTAGCAAAGGGATATTTAACCAAAGACAGTTCAATCAACAGAACAAAACCACTTGATGTATTGTTTACTCAAGACAAATTATAGGTTAACAAGGTTATAGCAAGTGGAAAGAATATGCAAGATGATGCCCGAATGTAAAATGTATGGATCCTGAATTATTTAAAATACTGTTTTCCTGAATGCAAATTCACTGGATATTTACCACCACCACCTAATCATGAAATAGACAATTATATGTACCAAAGTACATCTTGATGGGATTCGATGATGACAGAGTTGGACGGAAGTGTACATCTCTTAATAAAGACCCGCTGAATAATTCTATTTCAATTTTTTAGGAAAATATCCAAAGGTAACTGCAAAGAGTAAACAGCTACCTTTTACAATTGCACCTCCATGAAGTGCAAGTTAAGATAGAGAACAGAGTGGTGCTATCTGGCAAAGGGATATTAAACTCAGGACAGTTCTACACTGCAATCAGCAGAACAAAAGCGCCGGATGGATTATTTATTCCAGGCAAATTAGAGGTTAACAAGAATATTACAAATGGAAAGAATATGCAACACGCTGCCCGAAAGTTAAAAAATGGATACTAATTATTTATAAAGACTGTTTTCCTCAATGCAAATTCACTTGTTCCTCACTCAAAGTCAATGAAATCAGATCAGTCACTCACTACAGTCTTGCCAGGAAATTGCGTTTGCAGAAACATAGTTAACACCACCAGTAATTTTTACTGATCGTTTCAAGTGGTTTGCTGTATTTCCTTACTGTTTTATGTTTGTTATGTTGGTGATATTGATTCTTTCCTCCATTATGTATGGCGTTACTTTTTAGTTCCATTTGGATTCCTGTTTGTGAAAGAGCTGCTGACTTGATTTACCACCTATTTTGTTTTCTGTCTTCGACTTCTTTCCCTTGTGATATTGTACGGGGATTCGAGAGCTGACTGTGTCAGTTCCTGATCGTTACCATTTCAATTTATCAGATTAGGAACATCAAAAAATTGGCTGATTACGCTTGTTTGCGTCCGGGCGTCAGACGCCAAACAGACATGGAGGACGTATAATGTACATTCAATATGATTTTCATTTTGTGAGACAAATAACTGCCATAGATGTTGGTTTTGAGTACAAAATTGTTCTCCTATCTCCAGGGTGGAATCCAGAGCCTCGATTCTGTGTCATTATCCTTTTGAAATATATTAAAACACTCTTTGGGCCGACGAGCACAACGCTTACAAAGCCTGGAAATCAACACGAGGAAAAGTACCTGGCCACGACCAGAATCAATGATAGATATAAAATGCGTACACGTGTAAGAGAATGTGTAGAGGCTGAAAAAAAATAGTTCAGTAACATCGACAATGTCTCGCAGTTCTCCATATTAGGCTTCGCTTTTGGTTTTCAACAACTCCCTTGGGACCATGCTTTCGAAATCCCATATCAGTTAACATGAAAGACTTCTAGATCCAAATGGATACCAAATGATAATAGAAAATGAATTTTCAGTATCATCTTTTTGTGTATAACTTGATGTTCTTATTCAAGTCAGGCAAATATTAATAGCTTGCGAAACGACATGTACATATTATTGGTTACTCGCTTAGGTCACCTGCCCAAGAATAGTGTGACGTCTCTACAGTGACATGGCCATTGTTGTTGGCTGGGACAGCATACTACCACCAAAATTGGTTCCCATTATCTTACTTGGGTAAACTACAAATCTTACATATAAATGTCTTCCATTTTGAAGAATTCTTCTTCACTGATACTGATAATTACTGTATTGGGATTGGGGTTAATTTGGGGGTCTTCTTAGTACAGAAGTGTGGTCACACATTTCGAAACTCACCTCATTTATAGACATGGACACATTCAACTGCGACCCATTCATATACTTGCCCTTCAAAAGTACCGCCTAAATATATACAGGTATGGGACACAGAAAGGCTTCTAGGGAAGAATAACTGGTGTATTTAGATTGATTTCAAGGAAAATGAGAAAGTTTTAAGTCATTAATAAAACAAACACTGAAACAATAAGGCCTTCATAAACTTTCAGGGTTGAAAATAGTGGGCAATTCATTTTATATAGGTAGTTACCCCGCGAGGTGCGGGTGTATCTAATAAGCATTGTTAATTGATACTATTTTCATTTTTACAAAGTACCACATCAATATAATACTTTAGTAACAAAATAGCTGTCATCAGACAGAACAGCTCGCTTGTAAGAATGTCAGTCTATGACATTGATGTCATGGACAGAAGTGGGAGTGGAACCAAACAAATACTTGGTTGAACCACAGTGAAAGTGAGGGTTGGGATCTCGGGAAGTTAACTTAAACCCACCAGAATTTTTACTGACTGTTCCAAGTTCGTGTTGTTGCTGTTTTTTCTTCATGTTTTGTGTTGATGGTCCTGATTCTTTCCCTTATTAGATATGTTGCTGCGTTGATGATTCTGATTATGTCCCCTTTTTTGGTTGTTCATTTTAGTTACGTTTGTCCTTCCAGTTTAATGTCTGTCATGTTGATGATTCTGATTCTTTCCCCCCTTATGTATATTGCTCCTTTTTAGTTAGGTTTGGAAATTCTGAGTCACCACCTTTTTGGGAGAAGAGCTGCTGACTTGGTTTACCTGTTGTCCGTTTCGTTTACTGTACACCATGTTTTAACTTCTTTCCCTTGTGATATTGTGGGAAGAATTTGGGATCTGATTTGTGGGAAAGTAACTGTCCTTATGGCCTTCCTTTGTTTAGGTTTCCATTATGGTCTGGTCGCTTAATGTTCGTGTTTCTTTCCCTTTGGTGTCTTTGATGGGTGGGTAAGTTAATTGTATCGATTCCTGTTCTTTGTTTTACTTCTACTTTGTATCAGATCCTGATCGTTTCTCTTTTTAATTTGAATGAAATATCTATCACTACAAGAAATTTATGCGTCCCCGCCCATCGGGGCCTGGAGAAATAGATTGGGCTGCACGATGCTTCCGCGCAGAGCTGAAGCCGACCGAACTTGAGTACTGGTAAACAGCTTAGGTCTAAGCCTGCCCAGGAAAAGTGATGCGAATCGGACCGCTCCTTAAGCCTCAGCGGTTTCTATGGACGGTAGGGCTTGAGAAAGCTTTTCATTTCAATGTCGGGAAAAAGTCCCAAAAATCGGAAGCAACGTCTCCAAAATGACCTTAATAGTGTTGACAAACAAAATAAAACCACAAAAAAATTTAAACCAAATCAAGAGTATGATTCTGAAAGTATAAGCTGTTAATCGTTTTATGTAAAACTAATATGAAATAACGTTTTCTGGCGAAAGAATGTGCACTGTACTAGTTAACGGCTTACGTATAAGCTTGCCCAGGAAACGTGTGGATAGGTATACTGACCGATGATAAACCCCCAACGAAGAACTGCCTTGGAACGGTCAGTAAACATATTTTCCTGCAGTTTAGCGGGGGGTTCGGGGCGGCGGAGGGGGGCAATTAAATCGACTTTGTATGGCCACAATCCCCCGTCATGAATTCTACCTTGGTGAACATATGTGATTCGTACTGTCCGTATGAAGGGATTCTAACTCATCAGCGCAACATCTCCGAGATTATACAAAACAATTCAGCGATGAAACGACGACGAAATAACCGAAAACCTGCAGCAAAAAAAAAGAACTTCGACAGACCGGACCTGAGACAGGGCATCAGGCACCAACCAACATACATAAAAGTCTGTAGGCCGGAGCGACCATAAAGTATTAGACCCTAACCACCAGTATGCAATTAACGTTTTGTCAACCGCCATTGGATATCATGAATGCAATTTGTCGTATAATATGTAAGCTGTACCAAAGTCTTTAAATACCAAAGGATGATTACTAAAATCATTGCATGCATATATTTTGTTAAATTTAAAGCTAAATTACCGTGAAATTCAAGTTCCAATAGACCTTGTTGCAGAAGAGATTTAAAATAGAAGTGAAGGCAATGATCAGGAATCGATACAATTAACTCACAGTTCCCATCAGAGACACCAAAGGGAAAGAAACACACACATGAAACAACCGACCCTAATGGAAACATCAATAGCGGAAAGCCAAAAGGACAGTTACTTTCCCACAAAATGGCCAATTGACTATCCAAAATAAAATAATATAAGCGATACAAACACTCAGACAAACCATAACAAAACTAAACCCCGACAGAAGAACCGCCTTGGAACGGTCAGTGAAACGAATTCAACTGGGGGGAGGCTTAAATCGATTTTACGTGGCCACACTCCTCGCCCTTACTTCCGTCGCGATTTAGACAAATACTATTTTAAGCCCAACGTTGATTTTTGAAACTTATACGACAAACTGCATGCACTGTTGTTAACGGTTGACTATTTTGCTTCCCTCTTTTATTGCACGCAGGCGGATTCTATGACGGCTCCAGCCTGAGAACTTGTTTAAACGTTTTAAGTAATGTTGGTTGATGCCTGATGCTCTATCTCTCGTCGGACCCACTGGATTTCTTCTGCTCAAGCATTCAAGTTGCTTCATGCTTTTGAGTCATCATCGTCGTTTCATCACAGAATTTGTTTGATTTGTATGTTCCCTGAGATAGCGCACAGATGTGTTACAAAGTCTTTGCGCGGACTGAACGAAATATTTGCCTAAACCACAACAGAACAAAGAGCGAGGAAAGTGGCCATTTGTTTGTTTGTTTGTATTGGAGTTTAACGGCCCAGTCAACACTATTTAGGTCATTTTTGAGCCGGTCAGTTTACCTATCAACACTTTCCTGGGCAGGCTTATACGTAAGCGGTTAACCAGTACAGTGCACATTCTTTCGCCAGAAACTGACAACTGCCTTTCTTGAATCAGCGGAAGGGAGAGAATGACCGTAGAAAAGATTTCATGATCAATCTCCACGAAAGAATGTTGCCGACCTCGGCGGGAGTCGAACCCGCGTCCTCCTGATCACCAGTCAGACGCGCATCCGACTGAACCAACGAGGCCGGCGAAAGTGGCCATTTAAAATCAATTCAAACTACACAGTAAAATTAGCCATCAAAAGCTGGCAAAGTCATTATGGAATTAGAGAGTGCACTATAAATAAAACACATCAATTTATCATCAACTATACTGGTGCTAATATCAGCAAGGCATCTCACATATCTAAAATGTGGTCATTGACAATTGGAAATATGGTAGACTAAGATTTACTGTGTGGGGAAATAACAACAATTCCATGGCATCCAGAGTTGTGATTCTTGCTCATGACATGTTTTCTTAACCTCGTGTACAACTATACCAAGATTTAGGAGTTTTTGCGATCATAAGATTAGATTCTCAAGGCAGATAACTGAAATACCATGGCGCCTAGGGTTGCGCTTCTTGTTCAAGTAAGACGTTCT
The DNA here is from genome assembly GCA_963580285.1 of Lucinisca nassula. Classification (NCBI taxonomy): domain Eukaryota; kingdom Metazoa; phylum Mollusca; class Bivalvia; order Lucinida; family Lucinidae; genus Lucinisca; species Lucinisca nassula. The sequence goes on along the minus strand of OY757012.1, from coordinate 49,132,124 downwards.
TTACCTCATTTATAAATTTTACCGATAACTATCATCATGTCTCAAAACATGTGGGAGGTTTTGCGATCACAAGGTCAATATGTCAGAGGAGATAACCAAAAATGCTATGGCACTCAGAGTTTCAATTCTTGCGTCTGACACCCCTTCTTAATCTCATGTACAACTGTTCCAAGTACCATCAATATATCTCAAACAGTATTGAAGTTATTGCGATCATAAGGTTATACTGTCAGGCGAGTTAATTAAAATACCATGACACTCAGACTTGAAGTTCTTACCCATGACACTCTTTCTTAAACTCATGTATATCTAGTATACCAAGTACCATCAACAAATCTCAACAGATGTTGGAGCTATTGCGATCACAAGGTAAAATTGTCAGGGGAGAGAATATTAAATACCACCGCACCCGCAGTTACGGGGTTCTTGCTTATGACACACCTTCATAAAAAGTAAAAAGGTAAACTTGTCAGGGTGGAGAACCTTAAATACCACTGCATCCGGAGTTACGGTTCTTGCTCATGACACATCTTCTTAGGCTTCAGTACAATTTCACGCGTCCGACTGGTGATCGGGAGGACGCGGGTTCGATACCTCTCGGGGTCGGCAACATGCTTTCGCGGAGATTGATTTTGATTTTTTTCTACGGTCATTCTCCCCCTTCCGCTGATTCAAGATGAGCAGTTGTCAGTTTCTGACGAAAGAATTTGCACTGTACTGGTTAACCGCTCACATATAAGCCTGCCCAGGAAAAGTGTGGTTAGGTAAACTGACCGGCTCAGAAATGACTTCAATTTTTTTAACTGGTCCACTCCACTACTAACATTCTGGCGTTCACAGAATCACATTTAGACGCGGGTGTAACAACCGAGAACATTCTACTCGAACAGTTCGACTCGCCTTATAGAAAAGATCGTACAAATCACGGAGGCGGGGTTATGATTTATGTTTCAAATGACTTGCTCCATACAAGGAAACCAGAACTTGAAATATATTGTGATGAATCCATATGGATCGAAATCAAAACGAGGAATGAAACACTTCTACTGGGTACCTTCTATAGTCCTCGCACATCGGATGCAACATTTTTTGAGGGATTTAACCGTAATATTGAGACAGCTATGGACCTTTGTCGTAAAGTCATTATCTTGGGTGATCTGAACGAGGACTTATTAAACCCCAGTTTCAATAACTTAGAAGATATTATTATGCTTAATTCACTAAAAAATGTCATATCTGAACCAACCCGAATGAACGCTCTTCTTGACCCAATTATCATTAGCGAGGATTTATATTACTCCGATGCTGGTATTATCCCAGTACCGGACTATATTAGTGACCATTCGGCGACTTATATTACGTTACCTTTTCAATATGAACCCCAAAGTCCATTTAAACGTACAGTCTGGATGTATAAACAGGCTGATTTCAATGCTTTAAATATGAAAATACGGGAGTTTGACTGGTCTTGCCTCAGAGATGGTTCTGTTCACGAAGCTACACACCTCTTCAATGATATATTCCTGGAAATGGTCAAATTGTGTATTCCCTCTAAAGTTGTTACATTGAGGCCAGATGATAAACCTTGGTATAACTCGGAAATTAGAACAACATCTCGAAAGAGAGATAGAATGAAAAACAAAGCATCACGCTCAGGTAAAATATCAGATAGGAATAAATACAAAAAACTGAGAAATAAGGTAAATAATCAGAAAAAGTATGCCAAGGAAACATTTTATAATAATTTAGAATTATCAATTTTAGATTATCAAACGAATGACAAACGAAAATTTTGGAAAATTATCAGACATTTTGTGAAAAATAATGATGCTTCGTCAAATATCCCGCCTCTCTGTTTTACCCTCCCTTCAGGCGAAACCAAGATCCATTTCACAGACGAGGAAAAGGCTGACTGTCTGAATGATTATTTTGCCTCTATCTCAACTGTTGACGACCGAAATACACAATTGCCTCCATTTCATGTCAAAACCCCAAAAACCCTGACTAGTGTTAATTGCACCCAAGAAGAAATCGAGCTGCTTATAGAAACCTTAAACCCGTATAAGGCAAACGGCCTGGACGGAATAAGCAACAGAATGTTGAAAGCTGTATGTAAAACTGTTTCTAAACCTTTAGCTATAATAGTAAACCGTTCATTTTCTGAAGGAGAATTTCCAGAACCTTGGAAATCCTCTGGCTTAATACCAGTTCCAAAGAAAGGGGATAAAACGTCTCCTTCAAATTATCGCCCTATAGCGTTATTAAGTAATATCAGCAAGATACAAGAACGGATAGCCTTCAAAAACTTGTATAACTATTTACATGAAAACGATTTCCTATATAAGTATCAGTCAGGATTTCTCCCTCAGCACTCCACAGTCTTTCAACTAATAGACATATACCACAATATTTGCCAATGTTTTGATAATCATCAGTTTTCATGTATGGTGTTCTGTGACGTTTCCAAGGCATTTGACAGGGTGTGGCATAAAGGCCTGATATTTAAACTTAGACAATATGGCATTAGGGGCGAATTTCTTAACTGGCTGACAGATTACCTCCAGGGTAGACAACAGAAAGTAATAATCAAAGGTTGTACTTCGGACTTTAAAAGTGTCACAGCCGGTGTCCCACAAGGCTCTGTATTAGGCCCTTTGCTATTTTTAGTGTATGTCAACGACATTGCTGATTCTCTCCTAAGCCTAACTCGACTTTTTGCTGACGACAGTTCCCTGTTCTACTCTGCGTCATCTCTTGATGATATCCAAGGCATAATAAACCATGACTTAAGAGTTCTTACAGAATGGGCAAAACGATGGCTTGTTACGTTCAATCCCATTAAAACAGAAGCGATTCTCTTTACCCTTAGAAATCCAGACTTTATGCCACTTCTTGAATTCGACGGTACAAATATAAAGTTTGTAGAACATCATAAGCACCTGGGCTTAACCTTTTCTCATAATGGCCAATGGACCGAGCACATACGTAACATTCAAGCTTCCGCAGCAAAACTTCTGGGCATTATGCGTAAGTTGAAATTTTCGCTCAGTCGAAGTGCACTAAACCAGATCTATTTCTCTTATCTATTACCTATACTGGAGTATGGATCGGTCGTCTGGGATGGCTGCACTTTGCAGAACTCTGATATTCTTGACAAAGTTCAAAATGAGGCAGCCCGAATAGTAACAGGTTTAACAAGGTCAGTCTCTTTGGACAGATTATACAGAGAATGTGGATGGCTTCGATTATCTGTAAGACGACAACAACAAAAATTAAGCTTTATGTTCAAAGTCAACCATGGCCTAGTTCCGATGTATATCACTGACTTAATACCACCTTTGGTGAGGGACGTTTCAAACTACCCTTTAAGAAACATGAACGATTACTCAATTCCATATGCACGCACTGAAATTTTCAAAAAGTCTTGTATTCCATCAGCAGTATCTTGCTGGAACAATGCTGATAACAGTCTTAAAAATTTGAATACCTTTTCGTCTTTTAAGTACCATTTAAAACGCTCAAACGAAAACTATTGTACAGTACCTAAATATTATTTTTCTGGTGAAAGACGTTTGGCAGTTCTGCACGCAAGAATCCGTAATTATTGCAGTAATCTGAATGCTGACCTGTATAACAACTTCTTATGCCCAGATCCTACTTGTAGCTGTTTAGTTGAAATGGAAAATGCAGAACACTTTTTCTTTCATTGTAACAAATATATTAACCAACGTTTGGCTTTATTTAACTCTCTACGAACTTTCCAGCCTCTTAGTGTTGAACTATTGATGTTTGGAAATCCTAACCTTAACACTGAAGGCAACAATTTCATATTTGCATCCGTTCAACGTTTTATCAAAAGTTCTGACCGATTTACGTAAATAGCATCGATTGATACGAATCTGTTAAGTATAAGTGTACCAACCCCCAGCAAGCGTCCTTGTCATGTTTTTTCATCCTTTCCAATGTTCATCATATCATCCACCTACTATCCGTTTATGTATTATGCTCATATGTCTTGATAATGACGTGATCGCTATTATTTGTTTAATGCTCTGTTTGTGTGTTGTAGGGGAAGGGCCGTAACTAATGTTGAGATAACTTGTGGCCCGACCCCTTGCTTGCAAATATAAGCAATAAATATGTTTAATCTAAACTACAAACGAACAATTCAGTACAATTGAACCAAGTCCCATCAATATATCTCAAATGGAATTGGTGTAATCACAAAGTTATAGTTTCATGGGAAAAAAAAATAAAATACCATGGCACCCAGGCTTGTGGTTCTTGCTCTTGACACGTCTTCTTGTCCTTAGGTAGAATTATAACAAATACCAACAATCTTAAGGGGTATTTGAGTTATGGTGGTCACAAGGATTTGTCTACGGTCGGACGGACAGACATTCGTACAGTTGGACATTTGTTGGGGACTATGTACAGTATTAATTTTCCGGCTAAAAACCCAACACGCAACAAAAATTAGCATAAGTACCCAACATGTCCCTTCAAATGTGTTGGCTACATTTTGGACACTAACGGAATAAATGGCAAGTACCAAACTCACGTCACCCTGTATGTGCCAGCCTGTACGCCAGAAAATGCACAGAGATAGACGCCATGCTGATCACAATATTCACAGCGCCTATACGGTCGGGGTAAAACATTTTACTAAACATTCCAAGAGGGTTCTTCTGTTGTGGTTTATTATTGATGATATTTTTGAATGTATGTTTTTCGAATAGTTTTCTTTTAAATAACCATTTTGGCCATTTGTTGTGAAAGTGGCAGTCCGTTTGGCTTTCCACTTTTGACGTTATTATTTTGGTGAAGTTGATTTATGTCCGTGCTTTTCTTTGGTGTCTTGGATGGGTACGTTACTAGATAAAAATCACCACCGTTAGTTTTGCTTGTCTGGACAATTTACAAGGTAGTATGTATTGTATTTGGACTGTATAAACGTTACATTGACACGCAAGAAAATTATGGTTCAGGGTGTTGATGATGATGATGATTTCGTGTTTAACGACGCGTCAACCCTCTTTGTGGGTCATAAGCGTCAATCGGTTAATGATCAAAAGGTATGTAGAATTATGAGGATATTAAAAGTTAAACAAAAGTCAGTCTGATAATGTATAAAAATCTGAAACAATATTAGATCTTATGAAAAAGTCCAATTTCTTTTAAGAATAAGATACTAATATCAACAGGCACATCTTGAAACAATTGTTGCAAAGTGTCAGCTTTGAAGCGAAAGTTACGAGACGGTGAAAAGTCTATACATTCAATTAAGATATGTTTCACAGTGAAAGGCCGATCACAGCCTACACAAGAATGCTGATCATCACCATTTAAAATATAAGAATGAGTTTTATATGGCCAATGCGCAGTCGCGTTAATACTACATCCTCTTTTCTGGAAGACCGTTGATGAGAGAATTTTGTTCCAACGTCAGGTTATATGCCACGGAGTTTGTTATCAATTGCACGGTCACATTCACCTTGCCATTCCTACAAGATATATCTATTGATAAATGGTTCAAAATTATTAAAAGGAATCATAAAAACGGACAGTTCACGATTAAGCGATTCCTTCGCTTTCTTGTCAGCATACTCATTGCCGACAATGCCAATATGGCTCGGAAGCCAACAAAACACGATTTGGCGTGTTTTAGAAATTTCGTGATGTTTTTCGATCAATTTGTGTATTTGAGGATTTTTGGATGATGAATGGTCTAAAGCCTAAAGCACAGAAAGTGAATCAGAAAATATAATTGTTTTTTGAAGTGTTGAAGAACTGACAAAATCTAAAGCTAAGTCTATTGCTTTGACTTCAGCTGTAAAAATAGATGAACCATCTGGAAGGCGCAATGTTTGGTGCGTATCTGTAGAAACATACGCACAACCAACTTTATCTCCTTCTTTGGAACCATCAGTATAGACGTGCTGGTAATCATTGTAACGTGACTGCAGTACCTGAAAGTTTTGTTTTAGGAGTATTGGGTTTGATTTGGACTTTTTTCATCATGTAAGTCAAACAGAATAGAAGGTTTTTTAATACACCAAGATAGACCTTCGGCGGTTTCATGTTTTTGAATATTTTTAAGGTCGATACCTGAATTTTCTAGCAGTGGTAATATACGTAATCCAAAAGGTTTGATTTCTTTGGGTTTAATATCATACCTATCTACAAATTCAGGTGGCAATGAAATTTTGAAAGCCGGGTAAGACTGATTAACAGCAAGTCTGGTCGCATCCTAAAGAGAAAGTTTCCTCTGCACGAAGTTAAAGAAGGCTCACCTGCTTCCCTATTGGTTTCATTGGGCGACAGGGCTTGCGATGTCATTTCATCTCAATGTCCGGTTAAAGTCCCACAAAACTGGAAGCAACGTCTCCAAAATGACCTTTACAGTGTTGATAGGGACGTTAAACTTTAAATCAAACAAACAAATCACCTTGCTTCCACATCGAGGCTTAGTACGGGAGAATAACGAAAGGTCCCCATAGCCAGACGAAGGCTTTGGCGATGGATAGTATCCAAAGATTTTAAATAGGACTTTCTGGCAGAACCATAAAAACAGACCCATAATTTAATTTATGTAACAGGTGAACTTTCTGGCAGAACCATAAAAACAGACCCATAATTTAATTTATGTAACAGGTGAAAAAAATCCTATCACCTTTACCCGGCAAGGGATCGAGCCCGGTCCGCCAGATCGACAGGCCAACACTCTACTGCGTCGCTATAAACGCCGGCTTGTACCGCAAGGCAAGGCAGTGCAAGTGTGCTATACATTGAAATTCTGCCTCGAATTTCTGGGAGTCCGAGAATCACGTGAAATGAATATCAAGGAGTTCTAATGCACAAGTGGGTTATTTACGATGGGCGCCAAATGTAACACGTAAAAAAATCCTATCACCTTTACCCGGCCGGGGATCGAACCCGGTCTGCCAGATCGACAGGCCAACACTCTACCGGGTCGCTATAAAAGCCGGCTTGTACCGCAAGGCAGTACAAGTGTGCTATATACCTATACTCTATGTCATTTAGATCTTATTAAAGATGTAATAAGGTATAACGATCTGCTCCGCAACTTGTATAAGCTAAGACCTTAAAAGGGTTCAAAGCTTTTAAGCATTTTGCTTTAAGATATTTAATATGGGGAATAAAAGATAACTTTTGATCAAATATGACCCCAGGAAATTTGGCTTATTCAACAACAGGAATTTGTGATCCGTATAAAAACTGGGAAGGATGTTCGTGTTTCTTCCGTAGCTTACAAAAATGAACACACTGCGTTTTCGACTTGGAGAACTTGCAACCATTTTTATCAGCCCATTTTTCTGTTCTTTTTAAATTTTATTGTAACTTCCGTTCAATTGTTTTATAATTTTTGAACGGTAACATATACATAAATCAACATACAATGAACAATCTGTTTTGTCGTTCAAACATTGTACACTATCGTTTATTTTGATATAAAATAGCGTAGTTGAAAGAAAACTACCTTGTGGAACACCTGCTCTTGATCATAGAGATCTTACAGGGTAGATCCAACACGCACCTGAAACATGCGCTCCCCTATAAAGCTTTGAATAAAACTGGGAAGTTTTCTCTTAAACCAATGTAATGGAGATCTTTCAATATCACATAGCTCCATGTGGTATCATATGCTTTCTCCAAGTCGAAAAAGATAGCTACTACGTGTTCTTTGATAATAAAAGCATTACGTATAAATGTTTCTAGTCTTATTAAATTGTCGTTGGTACTACGTTCCGAACAAACACCGGACTGATATTCTTAAATGAGGTTGTTGGACTCTAAGTACCAAACCAATCTCTTATTTATCATTCTCTCAATTGTTTTACACAAACAACTTGTCAATGCTATCGGTCGATAATTCATAGGTTCTGCATGATCTTCCCCTGGTTTTGTAATTGGTACAACTGTAGCTAAACGCTAGCCCTCAGGACAGTCCCCCGTTTCCCAAATATTATTAAAGATATCTAAAAGTGTTAAAAGAGAAATTTTGGCAGATGCTTAAGCATCTGATAATGAATTTCATCGGGGCCGGTTGCGGCATCGTGTGATTTTTCAATGGCTTCAACTAGTTCGGATAAGTTAAAAGGTTTGTTGTATTCTTCGTGATTGAGAGATTTAAAGTTTAGATTTCTTTTCTGTTGGTCCTTTTTGAAATTTCTAAAAGTGTCAGAATAATTTCGCGATGATGAGGGTGCTACCAAGAGTATCTGAAATATATTTCTTAGTTAGAGCTTTTATGTGTCAAAGTACAAGTAAAACAAAGATCAGGAATCGATTCAATTTAACTTACTCCACCCATCAAAGACACCAAAGGGAAAGAAACACAAACATGAAGCGACCAGACCATGATGGAAACCTAAACAAAGGAAGGCCATAAGGACAGTTACTTTCCCACAAAATGACCAGAATGGCCATCCAAAATAGAAAGACACAAGTGATACACACAGTAAGTAACAAACAACAACATAAATAAACCGCTACAGAAGAACCGCTTTGGAACGGTCAGTGGAAAGAATTCCACTGGGAGGCTTAAATCGATTTTACATGGACATAATCCTCGCCCTTACCTCTGTCGCGGTATACACTAATTTTGTTTAGTCCGCATGAAGGCTTCCATCTTCCACTGACCGTTCCAAGGCGGCTCTTCTGTGGCGATTTATTTATGTTGTTGTTTGTTACTTACTGTGTGTATCACTTGTGTCTTTTGGTTTTGGATGGCCATATGGCCATTTTGTGGGAAAGTAACTGTCCTTGTGGCCTTCCTTTGTTTAGGTTTCCATTATGGTCTGGTCGCTTAATGTTTGTATTTCTTTCCCTTTGGTGTCTTTTATGGGTGGAGTAAGTTAATTGTATCAATTCCTGATCTTTGTTTTACTTCTACTTTCCTAACTCATCAGTGTAACATCTCCGAGGACATACAAATCAAAAAAACTACAGAGATGAAACAAGGTTGAGGACTCGACAGTATACAGCAACAGAATTGCTTGAGTAAAAGAAAACCAACAGTTAGACTCCGAGGGGCCCGACCAAAACCTGTATTTAAATGTGTGTAACTAGGGGACTTTGTTTTTCCTGATATTTTTCGTACAATATCAAAACCATTTTAAAGGGTGTTTTATAGTCCAATTTGGAAACATATTCCCTCCATGACTATCGTTTTGAAGCTCCGATTGTTGGCCGAGCTTTATCTCTAAAACTTTAAGTCTTTCTGTAGACGGACTTTTGCAGAACATATTTAAATCCTGTTTGCGTTTTTGATAGCTTCTTTACAGGCAATATTGAACCAAGGCTTGCTTTTCTTAGGATGTGTAGAGGTCTTTGGAATACATTGTTCTAATACTTTAATAAGCGAACAATGTCAGATGATTCATTACAGTGGTCAAAGGATAACTCTTCTTCATATAAATTATAGACTAATTCCCAATCGGCTTTATTCATTTTCCATTTCTGATAACAGTCTGCATCTGCCTCGTTTACGCTCTCAATTATAACAAGGAAGTGATCACTTCCGCACTGGTCATCATTGATAGACCAGTCATAGTCCAAGAAGAGAGATGCGTGATACAAAGAGAGATCCAAAGAAGACAAATGACCTGTTGCAGGGTGAAGGTAAATAGAAGATTTATCATTCATCAGGCATAGATCGTTCTTTGCAATAAAATCTTCAATAAGAGCTCCTCTGTTGTTATTATCTTTACAACCCCATAAAATGTTGTGACCATTGAAGTCACCAACTAAAAGATATGGTGATGGAAGTTGACCCAGTAATGATTCAAGTTGTTTAGGCTCTAACGAAAATGAAGGTGGTATATATAGAGAGCAAAGGGTAGTTTCTTTATTCAAGGAAACCGATACTGTCACAGCTTGCAGTTGTGTTTTTAATTTGATCTCTTTGTGGTAAACAAGATTTAACAAAAAATGAACTGCGACCGGATGGTCTGTTACCGTCAGAGTAGTTATAGTTATATACATTAAATCCTATGATATCGATTGTGTCATCATTTTCAGAAATGTTTCTTGCAAACACAAAACGGATGGGTTCAATTGGGAAAGAAGTAATAAGATCTCATTATAGTTTGACTTAAAACCTCGGCAATTCCATTGTATCACTTTGTATTTTGGATCCATTTCATGGAGAGATATTTATATGACTAGAAACTAATGCGTCGTTTTTGACGAATAACCTACATTTCAGTAGGTACTCTTGTAATTCTGGGACCCTGACAAGGATTGGTTGGAGCATCTTGAGCATCCATATAGACTTCCTTGTCAAGATGACCAAACGTATTGTGTGTTGGTCGGATCTTCCGATCCCTTTTTTATTCGATCCGGGTTGGGTTTCCCTTTTACATGCGGTGCCGGCTTTGGTTCGGTCGCTGTCATCTTGGGCTGCGCCATTTGACGAACTTAATGAACTTGTTGCAGTTGGTGGTGCTGGAGTTGATGTGCTCAATGCACCGTATTTTTCAGTTCTGCAATGTACGAATCAACAGTCTGTGTAGCAATGTTGGTAAGATTTATACTAGCACCCTTAGTGATGCTGGCGTCGCTGACGGTTGATGTTGGGTCACGTTCTTCAACAAGTTTTCGCGCTTCTGGAAAAGTAACTGATATTTGAAATTTGACTGAGTATTTCTTTTTCTTTTTTCCATGCTGGTCATTCTCGAGAGAAAACAGGATGTTTGCCACCACAGTTGACGCATTTGGCCTCATTCTGACAAGTTTGGTGCAAATGAACATTTTTTTTTTCAGAAAGAGGTGTTTTCTGACATTTACTTTCGTGGACACGTGTAACATCTGAGAGGGTTTGGTATTTATACCTCTGCATCGCCATAGTGTGTAGTGGATATGCAACTCGCCTCATAAACTACGGTTCTGGGTTCGGTCCTGTCCCGTATGACCTTAGCCGTTGGTGGAACACGTAAAAAACTTTCATTTACATATATTACCCTGCATTAGGTTCTAATTGGTATGATTTTATTTTTTACCTTATTAATTTTGTAAGCACCGCACTTAGAGTTATTTTTATGACTGTATTTTTACCTCATTAATTTTGCAAGCACCGCATTCACGGTGGGTAGGCATACCGGAGTCTGTTCGTCTAAAACAGCGTTTCTTGATTCTGGTCGCCCACGTAAGGGTCTCTGGTCGTCCGGTTGGCCAAAACATGATAGACAGCATGGATGAAACATGCCATATCACAGGAAAAATAAGGTGAGTTTCAAGAATAAATAAGTTTCAAGGAACGCTATAAGACTTCTTCCGTCTGTTTGTATGTCGGTTACATCTGAAAGTCGCTGTATTACTGAGATTAAGGGATCCGCAGTCTATGTGGTCTCATTAGAATGTGCGTTTGTATCTCTAAAATTAGATTATTATGTAATAAAAGAGCAAGCTTTCGCCTAGTTATGCGTTGACAATGCAAAATATATGTTTTTTTTTTCATCAACGTTGCATTGATTTGTCGTCTGGGGTAATATTATGAGAAACTCAATTGATTTAATAATGCGATATGAAAATAAAGTGCCACGGGAGTCTGTTTTGTCATCTTCAATACCTTTGAAACCGGCTAAAAATTTGTACTTGGCACAGGATTCTTGTCAGTAAAGATATAGGTCATGAAAGTGCGGGAACAACTTTGCATAAGAAAACATGCTTTATGGCACGTTTTACCATGTGCGAACTACATCCCAAACAAATATTCTTACCCAAATTCTTGTTCAGGTTAGTTTTGTTTTATAATTACTGTGCTGCTGGGCAGTGCCCATCTCATTTACTTTCCTTATTATGGTATTATCTTGTCACTACTGTATCGAACTACCTTAACTACAGAGGAAAAAGAAAGACTTGTCTTTGGCTCCTCAAAGGAAACTAACGCCGGTCTGTGCTTAGTAAATTTGGCTCGATTGACAAACTGTAGATCCAAAAACGTTTGTGTAGACTTTTGACCTCAAGTGGACGTTTTTGTGATCCCGCCAGTAATATTACGGTCATTTTGGAGACGTTGCTACTAATTTTTTGGGACTTTTACCCGACACTGAGATGAAATGAAATCTCAAGTCCTGCTGCTTAATGAAACCAAAAGGGTGTATATGCATGAACGGTCCGACACGCAACGCTTTGCTTGGGCAGGCTTAGACCTTTTAATCGGTCTACGGGTAATAATGTGCGCGGTCAGTTTCAGATCTGCGTGGAAGCACCGTGCAGCCCTATCTATTTCTCCACGCCACGATGGGCCTCAACATAGATTCGGGTGCTCGTTCTATGTTTTAGCAAGAACAAGAAAAATAAGATATACCCTCAAAACTCACGTTTTTCTGTATATGTGTAAATGAGGTTTACAGGTTGCTCATTACACGGACTTGTTAATCGAATGAAACAGACCGTCCGTCCGTACATTCATCAATATTTTGCTGGAGAACAATACGTGTGTTTGTTTTAGTGGAAATTTTACATTTCCGTCAACATTATTAAGGTTATTTTGGAAACGTTGCTTCCGATTTTGTGGGACATTTACTCGACTCTGAAATGAAATGACATCTCCAATCCTTCCGCCCTGAGAAAACGGCAGGTCGGTTTCAGCACCTAATGCAAGCATAATGTCGCCCAATTTATTTCTACAAGCCCAAATGGGTGGGGCGGGATAATAATATGTAATGGGAGAATTAGCTGAACAGATGTATGAATGCGATCTGATCTTGCACGTGCGAAAGATGTTAAATTGTAATATATTTGATTAAAGAGGAAAGAAATATTAATATACATTACCTGACAACAACTAAAAACAAACTTACAAAAAAAAAAATAACAATAACAAAAAAACAAAGTCTTAATTCATAAACATGCAACAGACCACAACTGGCTATTGGATTACGACATTCATGGGTGCAGTCACTGTAGTGGGGGTGCTAATTATATTTGGGTCTCTTTCATTCATAAGGAAATGACATCAATCAAAACAAAACAAATGCGGGCATTTATTAATTTCGTATAAGTGATACTTATAATTAATTTTACAATTTAAGCAGATTAAAACAAAACAAAAGCATTCAAACGCATTGCTACTAGTACTTAAGACACGCCCATTTAAAATAGGCCGCTCCCATTTTATCATTCCCCGCCGCGGTTTGGATCGAAAGTTGAAGACGGGTAACGCGGACAATAGATATTATACCCGTTATAACGCCGGGATTACCCCGATCGGCGCAAATCTGGGGTGGTCGTCTCGGATTTAATCCTTTTCATTATGCCCTGCGCAACGCGGGGGGGGGGGGGGGGGGGGGGTTCAAAAAAAGATTGCGGCTGGTGAACTGTATGTGTCAAGCACGGCAGAGGGTAATTGTTCAGGCCCCGTTGGTTGGTTGATTTGAGGTTTGAAATCTTTCCACTGACCGTTCCAAGGCGGTTCTTCTGTGGCGATTTATTTATGTTGTTGTTTGTTACTTACTGTATGTATCACTTGTGTCTTTTAATTTTGGATGGCCATATGGCCATTTTGTGGGAAAATAACTGTCCTTATGGCCTTCCTTTGTTTAAGTTTCCATTATGGTCTGGTCGCTTAATGTTTGTATTTCTTTCCCTTTGGTGTCTTTGATGGGTGGTGTAAGTTAATTATATCGATTCCTGATTTTTGTTTTACCTCTTCTTTACAGATCTCGTCAGTAGTGAATGTATCATTGGGGAGACGTTGCTTCCAATTTTGTGGGACTTTTACCCGACCTTGAGATGAAATGACATCTCTAGCCTGTCGCCAAATGAAACCAATAGGGTTTATAAACATGGACGGCCAGATCCGCACCGCTTTGCCTAGGCAGGCTTAGATACTCAAAGCGGTTACCCAGTACTCGTGTGCGGTCGGTTTCCGCTCTGCGTGGAAGCATCATGCAGCCTATCTATTTCTACAAGCCCCGATGGGTGGGGGCTGGTTTAGGCCCCGTTAAACCGAAGAAAATATTACTGACCGTCCCAAGGCGTTACTTTCTTTGCGGCTTCACTTGTTTTTTTTTTTTTTGTTGTTGTTTTTTTTTTCGATGCTGCCGTTGTCATTTTAACACTTATAAACTTCCAATTTGTTTAGTTGAGTAAAGGTAACTGAGTTACCACCTGTTTGGGAAAGAGCTACTAACTCGGCTTGTCGCCTGTGGTTTTATTGTTTGTTAATTAAGACCTTTTGTCCGTCTTACCCTTTGATGTTTGAGATAGGCTTTTGGGTTCTGATTCGACCAGTTTCTGGAGTAGGTTTACACATTAATTGGCAAAAAAAATTTGCCGTAAAGATCGGGTAGTATATTATCCCCAACAGTCCTTATTACCCTAAATTGCCCATTTTAGAGGCAAGCTTTCATGACTGCTATGCTCTTCCCTTTTTTCTGTTTCACAGTTACGAACAGAATCCGGTGCCTCATTTACATTAGTACAACCTAAATCCGGTGCCACTTTTTGTATGGGGAAGACCCATATCCTGTGCCAAAATTTGTTACAACTTTCCGTATTTGTGACGTTAAATAGAAAAATCTAGCTCACCATATGTGCTCTGTATAAGAGCTAAGCAAATAATAAATGGCTATGTGATGATAGCTTTGACTACTAGTCCATTGAAAGGATAACATTGAAAGAAAAGCTACCGAGTTTGGCAATCGTTCAATGAATAATCAGCGGCAGATATCTTGGAACAAATCGCGTTACGGCTCTGTAACGATGTCAACTTATTCAGTGTCAATGATTATCAGGTCGTTCCGTGCAACGAAGGTATATATAAGACAGTTCTGTTAGCGAACACAAAATATATCTAAAGAAGAGCACCTTACCATATTTTCCCGCAAAGGACGTCCAGAAACCTTTACACGGCCGAACCAGAAGCAAGAAAAGTTTCCGGACGACCAAATTACGCAATGCCTACCCACCGCGGCATTAAGAGTTTCTTGTAACAGCGCTTGTAATGATAAGAATACTTTTAATTGATCAGTTTTGGCATAAGGTGAATATACGTTCAATTTTGCATCGCGACAGAATTGGCGTAAAATCCTCTTCAGTCCGAATGTGATGCCTATCGTTTGCAGAATTATATTGATATGTTGAACATATACTGTCCACTTGTGAGATTATACGCCGCGAGGGAAATGACGTCATTCAATGATGTCGTGACGTCTGTTCGAACAGATGGCGTAAACATGTGGTGCGTGATATATTGGCAAGAGCAATCTGTGATGTCTGACATGTTGTAAATTGTATTGTATGTTGCTATCATATTATATGAGGGGTTTGGTGATCCCAACTGGTGCATTGACAAAACCCAAGTGGTGTATACATTCGGCACTAGGCACCAAGATGTGAGTCATTGGTTGTGAAACGGATAAGTATCATTTTCGTTAATTTTATGCATTGATGGTTGACGACAGATGATAGATAGCTGTCTCCTCTCCACCCCATAGATGGTTAATTTCCGAGCTGTCTCCTCTCCACCCCAAAGTTGGCTTAAATACAGTTTATTCGATGGATTCAGAAATATAATCTGATGTCGTAAATGCGACCTGAGATTTATTATACAAGGCGTGAATATCTGTGATACAAAGACGCTATTTACACTTAGAAAATGTATTATGTACACAACGGTGCACATGTGGTGCACTTCGTCGCGACGTGAGTTACAAAGAACTGTGAGGGCACATGACGTTGAAAGCTGAATTGTTGTTATATTTATTTAGTTTGTTTTGTCTCGTGTATTCCACTTAGTCCAAGACAAGGTGCAGGTCTTGGCCAGTCCCTCTTCAAATGATACACGTAGCTTCGACTAAGTAGGTAAACTATGACATGTTTGCTTAAGTATTCCTATAGTAATCACCCTGTCTGTCCGTCCGTCTGTCCGTCCACATTTTTATGTTTTTTGTTAATAACTTACAACCCGTCAGACGTATCAACTTCAAACTTTAAATATAAGGTCACAATATCATTACACAATTTCATGCAAAAGTATGTAACTCTAGCTACAATACTCTTAGAGTTATGGCCCTTTGAAAAACTTAAAAATGTCCACATTTTTCATGTTTTTCTTGATAACTAACAAACCGTCAAACCTATCAACTTCAAACTTTAAATATATAGTCTCGATATCGTTACACAATTGTTTGGCAAGTTAAGTTGCTGTAGCTTAAATACGCTAAGAGTTATGGCCCTTTGACAAACTTAAAAAAAATCAGCTTTTCCGTCTTTTTTCATCTTTATTTTAAATATGTTCTAGAAAGGGTTATCCTTTGGAAGCAAGGAATACACCACAAAACTGAGAAATATGGAGTGTACATGTTTTCTGGGCCAGACTAGCTAGTTTCGGCCAATTAGGCCTCATCAGTGACCCTCAAATATTTTCAAAATTCAGAAATGAAATCAATGATCCCAAAACCGCTATAGATATTCAAATGATCCCTTTAGTTATTGACAGTTGCCCTATAGTAATGCCCTGTCTGTCAGTCCGTCCGTCCATCCGTCCGTCCATCTGTCTGTCCATCTGTCCATGTTACCGTCTGTCCATCAACATTTTTCATGTTTTTTCTTTATAACTTACAATATGTTCTATAAAAGGGTTATCCTTTGGAAGCAAGGAATACACCACAGAACTGAAAAATATGGAGTGTGCATGTTTTCTGGGCCAGACTAGCTAGTTTCGGCCAATTAGGCCTCATCAGTGACCCTCAGATATTTTCAAAACTCCACAATGGAATCAATGATCTCAAAGGACAAGAAAATATATTCTACACTATGATGTAGTGCAGGGAGACGTTTTACCGCCGCCACACATTCCCACACACCAGCTGTAGTGAAGTTAAATATGTTCTATAAAAGGGTTATCCTTTGGAAGCAAGGAATACACCACAGAACTGAAAAATATGGAGTGTGCATGTTTTCTGGGCCAGGCTAGCCAGACCTTCAAACGCATCATTTTCAACCTTACAACGTAAGCTCACAACAACATTAAACAAGTTCATTGCAAGTACTTAACTGTAGCTATAATACTCTGAGAGTTATTGCCTTTTGAAAAAAAAAAACAGCCTTTTTCGTCTTTTGTTTTCATCTTAAATTCAAAACCAATATAGGTATTCAAATGAAAATGAAGCTGAAGTTACTGACAGTTGCCATATAGTAAGACCCTTTCGTTTTTTATTTATAACTTACAAACCGTCAAATGCATCAACTTTAAACTTTAGATATAAGGTCATACTATGAATACACAATTACATAGCAAGTTACGTAACTCTAGCTACAATACTCTAAGAGTTATGGCCCTTTGAAAAAAAATCCAACTCCTCTGATGGCACTGCCGGGGCCTAGTCAGTTTCACTGACAGCTCTAGTGTCCTTAGGTAACTGATTACCCGCTTGATCACTACGTGTATGACAGCCAGAATACCCCAAGTGTGGCTTATCTCAAAACTGCTTTATATAATAACTGGCCATTAGGGTGTTATGCAATCCAAGCATGTGTCTTTAAACATAAAATTTCGTAATTTAAGCCCTTGTAAATTTAGGCCACGGACGTAAGCAAAGTATATGTCTTGCTGATTAAGACTTCGGATTTGTATCTATTAGCACACCAAATATCAACCATATCCATCATTTGACTTCTTTAATGCTGTAAGTGTATGGTGTAAATGATTCTTGGGATCTGAATAAGGAAGTTAACAGTATAAACTTTCAAAATCTTTATTTCCCCCACTTTTACCCATTCACAGGCAGTAGCTATTATGTCTTACTAACAATACAAATATTTAGAATGAATGAATAAATAAGAAAATACACAAAATCCATCCACCAGCTAAGGAACAAAGGTCGTTTAAACGTTTTTCTATTTTACGCTATGGCGGCAATCTTGTTTATCAGCGCAGAAGGGTTTTAGCAATTTTGGTAGAAATCTGCACCTTTTTATACACAAATGTCAAGAACAGGTTTCTCAAGACAGGGCTCGCAATAAAGCTAGAATATCATAAATACCCATAAATGGAATACATACACTTTGAAGGGCAGTAACTCTTAGACTTACGAAAATATGTTTGTGTCTTTTTTTTGTTATACCTCCTGACCTTCGCGCCTCATATGTGGTCCGTGCGAGGCGCACACAGCACACCAGTGAGACACCTAATGATTAAGAGGCAGCGCTCTTACCCATTAGGCCACAGAGGCCCATTTTTATGTTTCATCAATGTAAGTCTGCTCATAAAGGAAAGAAGTTGCTCCTCCGGAGCAAACTTTGTCTTTCAAAAGCAGGTCCTTTATTTAGAGGGAATGTTTGTGTGGGAAATGTTAGACAGAGGACTAAATATGTGCAGCAACAGCCAATCGAGCCATCTAGTTGTACAATATAGCATGCGCAGACTTCCAAAATAGTCTGCTTTTGTTTATTTGAATTAATGTTTTACGGCCTTGTCAAAATTAAAAAGAGAAATAAACAGATCTGATTCAATCAGATCCGAAATTCTTCCCACAATATCATTAGGGAAAGAAGTCGAAACATGGAGTGACGGCAGTTAACAAAATGGACAACAGGTAAACCGAGTCAACAGCTCTTTCCCAAACAGGTGGTGACTCAGAATATCTAAACCTAACTGAAAAGGCGCAATATACATAATGGGGGGGGGGGGGGGGGGGAATCAGAATCACCAACATGACAAACATTAAACTGGAAGGACAGACGTAACAAAAAATGAACAACCGAAAAGGGGGAAGAATCAGAATCATCGACGTAACAACATATATGATTAGGAAAAGAATCAGAACCACCAACACGAAACATTAGGGAACCACAGCAAAAGCACCGACTGGAAACGGTCATAAAAAATACTGGTGGGTTTGTCAATGGTATTAAGGTCATTTTTGAGACGTTGCTTCTAATTTTCTATGACTTTTACCCGACATTGATATGAAATGACATATCAAGCTTTATCATCCAAACAAACCTAAAGAGTAAATATGCAGAGGCGGTCCGATGTCACCACTTTGCCATGACAGGCTTAGACCGTCTAAGCAGTTTACCAGTACTTATGAGCGGTTACCTTCACCCCTGCGTTAATGTATTTTCTATTTCTCCAAGCACCAATCGGCGGGGCCAAAATATTCTGCTTTAACAAATGCAAACTTGTGTATACTGTAGAATGAAACCATATATCTTCAGTTTTCCTGAAATACTTTGCGTTTTGAAATCAGTTCAGCAGTGTTCATTGTTGCCAAGATATCCAAGATTATAAAAAGAAAAACAAATGCATAAATTAAGCAAAATAGCTGTATTTTATATCCTATTATCGCTATTTCAACTTAAAGACATTTTCAAACATAAAGTGTCTGCGAAAACTAGGCAATATCCACTTAATATCCTCCATGTAGAAGAGTGTAACTATGGCAACAAAGTATTTCAAATTTTTTAAAGTTCCATTGTGCATATTAAATGGCTTGATTTCTTATCCTCGCATAAATACGCCAGTCCAGTGCTTCATATTCCCTACATGATGGCTGTATCTTTTCTGGTTCAAAAGTTAGAACTTTATAACACCTCAAGATCCGTTTTCCCCTGAATGATCGCATATCTGATAGGGATAGAGGTTCAAAGTTTTTAATGCTTTCTACAATTCTATTTTTGTGCATATATGAAATTTAAGCGTTATAAAAAATAATTATGCAGTGCCAGATAGCCTTATATGCACTATATGAACATCCTTCATTGGGGATGTCTATGTAGCGAAGTAGGTAAGAATGTTGGCCACTGCAGTGCTAGGTGACGTCGCCGTACCTGTGAGTGGGTTTGAAACACATTAAAAAATCGGTTTATCTCTGATTATGTTTCCACTATTGTTGAAAAGACGAAAAGTCGCTTCCATTGCTGAGGGAATTAACCAGAATCGAAAAAAAAAAAATAAACTCTGCTTAGGTTCGAATCACAGTAAAAAAACAAGAGGCCCAGGGGCCACAATGCTCCCCAGAACTCAGGCGGGCATTGCCCACTGCAGCCATATATGTTTTCAGGTTTTAACTGATTGATTATAAAGTCTCCTAAAAAAACATTTCCAAATGAGCACCCATGTGGATTCTGTATCTGAAATATTAGACCTTTTATGAGGAGGAGGGATGGGACATGGACCCAACAGAGCCCAGATTAGCATCACTGAATCCATCAAGAATATATATGGTTTAAGGGTGGGGATGTGTACAGTTCCTGAGATACAAGTGGAGTGGAGCATGGCCCTGGTAGACCCCAGGAAAGGCAAGATTGTTGTCGCTGAATGTGTCTTATCATAAAGACCAAGCAAATATATTGTTTAGGGGTGGGGATCTGAACAGTTTCAAAGATACGAGGCCCTCTTATGAAATGAAGAGGAGTCTTACGAAATGAAGAGGAGTGGAACGGCCCCTGTGGACCACCAAGTTGGTGTGACTGAATGTGTCTAACCATAAGGAACAAGAATATATATGATTATGAGGTGGGGATCTTAATGGTGTCTGAGATATATGGCCTTTTATGAAGTGGAGGGGTGGGCCATGGCATCAGCATGTTGCCCTAGCACATAGAGACCCAAGGTTGGTGTGAGTGAATGAGTCTTATTAAAGGGAACACAAATATACATATTTTAGGGGTGGGGATCTGAACAGTTTCTGTGATATATGGCATTTTATGAAGTGCAAAGGTGGGGCATGGCCCCAGCACACCCCCAGAGACCCTAAGTTGGCATCACTGAATGTGTCTTATCATTTGGAACAAGAATATATATGGTTTAGGGGTGAGAGATCTAAATTGTTTCTGAGATATTGGGCCTTTTACGAAGTGGAGGGTTTGGGCATGGTCCGGGCACATCCCAGGGGACCCCCAGGTTGGTGTTAATGAATGCGTCTTGTCATAAGAAACAGGAATATATATGCTTTTGGGGTTGGGATCTGAATGATTTCCGATATATATCGCCTTTTATGAAGTGGAGGGGTGGGGCATAGGCCCCGTGTGGCCCGGGAGACCCTTAGGTTGGTATCATTGAATGCGTCTTATCATAAGGAACAAGCATTTATACGGTTTAGGGGTTTCCGAGATATTGGGCCTTTTACGAAGTGGAGGGGGGTGGGGCATGGCCCCGGCACATTTTAGGGGACCCCAGATTGGTGCCACTGAATGCGTCTTATCATAAGAAACAAGAATATATATAGTTTAGGGGTGGGGGGAGGGGCATTACCCGAGCACATCCCAGGGGACGCCAAGGTTGGTGTCACTGTATGCATCTTATCATGTGAAACAAGAATGTATAAGGTTTAGGGGTGGGGATCTGAACGATTTCTGAGATATTGGGCCTTTTACAAAGTCAAGGGGGATGGGCATGGCCCTACCATATCCCAGGGGACCCCCCAGGTTGGTGGCACTGAATGCGTCTTATCATAAGAAACAAGAATATATATAATTTAGGGGTGGGGATCTGAATGGTTTCTGAGATATATGGCCTTTTATGCACTGGAGGGGGTGGGGCATGGCGCCAGCACACCCTGGGGGACTCCCAGGTTGGCAGAAAAGCAAATGGCTAAAAGAAGTTCACACACGGAATATTACAATAAAGTTTTGTCAAAATATCTGCAAAGGCTTGGCAGTAAATGTCATTTTTCAATTTTCCCCATTATAAGTGTATGGAAACTACACGTTGCCATAGCAACCAAACTAATAAGCCGATTTTCATAAAAAACATAAACTTTCAACCCAAGGATGCTACATATAAAATTTGGGCCCAATTGGCCCAGTGGCTTCAGAGGAGATGTCGTTTGAAAGTGTTGACGTCAGACGACGACGACGCAGACGACGACGACGGACAATTGCCTATCCTATAAGCTCCCCCGGAGCCTTCGGCTCTGGTGAGCTAAAAAAACGCAAAAGTTAATATGTGCGAAATTTAACCAACCTATGCCTTTAAAGACAAACACAGCCTTAAGACAATATCACATTTGAACTTAATTGCAGCCACCATGCAAACGAAAAATACCGAAAATAGTCGGGCATTGACCATATAGCTCTAGATGAGGAGAAAACATGAATAATGAAGGGATAATTTTAAAATCCCTGATTTCTTGTTAAAAACATATGTGGCCTCAATGAGGCAATACTACCATGTACCCGCCACATTATTTTTTTTAAATAAAGGAAAGTTATCCCTAAACAAGCCTCAGTGCTCCTCCTTTTCTGGAACTATGTAACTTCACATTCTACCAGAAACAAAGTTTTTTTTTTCACTGACTAACTACCAGTTCATACACATTGCCTTTAATAGTCTCTGTGCTCTTTATTGTCATTCATTCAACTCTTATGTGGGATTGTTTGATAAACATTGCCTTAACTCTTTCACCCCTGCCTTTATGAAGTAAACTCTAGGAAAGAACCATTACCCAAAACAGTTCAGTTTGATAACCCATAAAATAGCCATATCAACCCTCATCATGCTGAATTAAGTCATATCCTTTTTTGAAAATTTTGAAAACAGTATAGACTCAGATCAGCTGGCTTCTAGGAAGCCAGCTGATTAGGATCTATACTTTGTCTCCATTCTGCTTCTGTATCTAAGCCAAAAATTGTAATTATGCAACAGAAGTAGCTGAAAGTTGGGGAAGAGTGTACCATACTGAAATACTCAGCAGGGGTTCGGGTAGGGTTAAAGCACCTACAGTTGCAGAATGAATACCGTTTTCAGGTAAAAAAATGCAATATGTTTCTTCTAGCTGTGCCAAACATATAGATATATTGTTGATGCCCATTAGAACCGTCTCAATAAGGCAGTTTTAACAAGCACCAACAGTATATACATTTGAGTAAAAATAAAGCAAATAAAGTTCACCTTTGTTTACGCAACTGTTCTCTGGATAAAGTGGGGTTACAGACATATTAATGCCATGATAACTCAAAAGCAGTTTTGAAAATACTGTCGATCCTCATGAGCCAGCATATGCACTTGTATACACAATTGAAAGGGTTAAAAGGCCACACTGCCAACAATGTATTACACATACAACTTGATCAGGAGAAGTTAATTGGGACATTTTCCTACTTCCTTGGTGAAGGACTTTCTGCAACCCTTAAAGGAACAAGCAAAACTGTTCAGTTGATGACATTTTGTCTTAGTTTTCAGATAATTCAAATGAAATGTCAAACCTACTGTTCTCGTATAAAATATAAAAAATAATTTTGTGTTGTCATCTGCTACAGTGTGATTGGGGCGATAAGGGTTAAAACCCTTAAATCCTTCGAGAAAGGTTATTTCAAACAGGCATCCACAACAAATTTTTTATGAAGAATTTTTGGCTACTTGTCGGAGTATCCTATCCTTAATCAGGCCATTCTACATTATAGCATTTACAGTACAGGTTGTTTTTGCGTATACGTATTACACCTAAGATAAAATGCAAGTACACGTCAACTATTCGGGGGCGACTGTCACAGGGGATCACTGATCATTGTATTTTTATTTATTTATTTTTGTCGGGTGTGCCTGTTGCCTCCGGATATTTGGTGTAAGCATTGTGTAGTATCTCAAAATTGGTAAACGATTCGAGCACATTCAAGGGGCTATTGTCGTTGGCCTGTTCCTGTGGAATGGACAGGTCAAAGTCCTTTCCGTAGACACTCCAGTTAGCCTGACCATCTCAGAACAGTGGGTACAAGTCTGAAAGAAATGCGATGCTAAGACCTCCAGTAAACTGCCCGTGTGTTAAGTTTGTGTCATGTATCATTGTTGTTTGCATGTATTGTTTTTCTCGTGTTGTTTACCATGTAAACCTGAGATATCAATAATAAAGTTACTAAAGTTACGAGGTTTTTTGAGTTCCACAAGATTTAACGAAAATTATCCTAGAACTTTCAAAGATAACTCCTTCTTTGTAATTTCTCGCTTTTAACAATAACAAACAGCCACTGCCTGGCTTTCCATTCCATGCCACAATTCCACTGAAATCTAAACTGGATGCCTGAAAAAGAAAAAAGTGCAAAGAAAATTAGGAAAAAATCAAACAAAAACAAAACAAGGAGATGATTTTTATGGTTAGCTGAAAACAAAACGACTTAAATAAAAGATTGAATGAACATAAAATTACAGAGGACCCTCGCTATAATGACTAACAATCTGCCGCCGTACCGAATTTGCAGCGATAATGAATCCCAAGAAGTGTAATATGAGGTTATTAATCAAATAATTTCGTATTGGCCCAGTTACAGGTCCAAGGTCTGCTGTCAATACAGCTGACCGTGGACCTGTAACTTGGCCAATATGAAATTGCTTGATTAATGACAATTTTATTATTTGACGCAATTAAAACATGATTTATGATTTTTGAATATTGGTTGACCTGGTGTAATACATGATAATCAATTAATAATCGGTAATAAAGGAAATTTCCCTTTAATACTCCTTGAAATGTTAAATAATTGCAATATTTAGGAATTTTCAGATTAATCTGTCTCATCTTGAGTTAATGATTCGTACCATAGAAATTGTTCTTATAAAAAGTTTTGTCGTTATATCGAATGTCTGTATAAAGAGGGCTGACTGAAAATAAACATGCAAGTGCCAGCATGATACACCAAGCCTTGTTGTCTTATCCACACTGTCAGTGGTCAAAATATTAACTATCGGGTTAACAAGTAGGTGTAATGAACGTCCCTCTACACCCTACTTTATATAAAGAAAAGTGGGTTTAAAGGGGTACACATTACATTTCTCATTTCTTTGTGGGCACACGTAACGAATACCCACAACCTATGCTGGGAGTAAACATAAGGAAAACTTCACAGTTTTTGTCAGAAAAAAATCATCGTTGGGATATTAATGAATGCTCTTTATCATATGACGTCGCGTCTGAGAGTGTAATAACGCCATGTAATATTTTCGTCAATCCCCTTGAGGATTAAATATGCCAATTAGGTAGATACGTCCCTTAACGTTACATGTACGGCGTCCTTAACGACGTTGTGTTTACTAATGGCGGAATATTGACATTTTTGTAAACAATCGTGAATAAAATGCGTTTTAAATGCCATATGATGAATAGAATCTTGCATTCGTGCTCATGTATTATTGATTTTATTAAACTCGTTGAGGAAAAGAGATAAAATGCTCGGCACAGCCTCGCATTTTATCCCTATTCGTCAACTCGTTTAATAAATCCAATGATAAATGAGCACTCATGTAAGATCCTCTATATTTCACACACATGTGTTACCGTTAGTACAGTACCAGAGTGTACGTTTACTGTAAAAATATGAGTAGCTTTTGCATTTGCAAAAAAACAACAACAAACAAACAAACAAGAGGACTATGATGGTCCTATATCGCTTAACTGAGCTAAGCGTTTTACATACTTAATATTGATGTCGTTTCCCTTTATTACCTATGTCTATGTAAATTAAGTAATGCTTTGGGTTAGGGCATTTTGGGCCCCAGGACTACAGTTTGAACAATCTTGGCAGAGGCCCACTAGATAAAGGTGTATACCAAATATCAAAGACCTGGACTTTCTGGATTAAGTCTATGTAAAACGTGGTCAATCTTGGCAGAGGGCCACCAGGAGAAGCTGGTTTCCAAATATCAAAGGCCTGGGCCTTCTGGTTTCAGACAAGAAGATTTTTCAAGGTTTTTCCTATACAACACTATGTTAAACACGTGGACCCTCGGCGGGGTCATTTTTGGTCCCAGGGCTATTATTTTAATAATCTTGGCAGAGGTCCACTAGATGAAGCTTCATGACAAGTATCAAAGACATGGGCCTTCTGGTTTCAGACACGAAAATTCTCAAAGGGTTTCCCTATATAAGCCTAAGTAAAACGAGTGGGCCCCATGGGCGGGGCTATTTTTGGTCCCAGAGCTATAATTTAAACAATCTTGGTAGAGGTCCACTAGATGAAGCTTCATACCAAATATCAAAGACTTGGACCTTCTGGTTTCAGAAAAGAAGATTTTAAAGGTTTTCCCTATATAAGCCTATGTAAAACCAGCGGGCCCGGGTGCGGGGACATTTTTGGCGCCAGGGCTATAATTTGAACAAACTCAATAGAGGTCCACTAGATGAAGCTTCACGCCAAATATCAAAGACCTGGGTCGTCTGGTTTCAGACAAGGAGATTTTTAAAGTTGTTTTTACTATATAAGCCTATGTTAAACTAGTGGGTCCCGGCGTGGGGGGGACATATTTTGCCCCAAGGCTATAATTTGAACAATCTTGATAGAGGTCCATTAGATGTTTTTAAGGTTTTCCCTATATACACCTATGCGAAACCAGTGGTCCCCGGCGCGGGGTCATTTTTGGCCCTAGGACTTCAGAAAGGTTTTCCCTATATAAGCCTATGTAAAACCAGTGTGCCCTGGCGCGGGGACATTTTTTGGAGCCAGGACTATAATTTGAACAATCTTTTTAGAGGCCCACCAGAAGCTTTACAACAAATATCAAAGACCTGGGCCTTCTGGTTTCATACAAGAAGATTTTTTAAGGTTTTTTCCTATATAAGCCTGTGTAAAACTAGTGGGTCCCAGCGCGGGGATATTTTTGGCGGAAGGCTATTATTTGAACAATATTGGTAGAGGTACATTTAATGAAGCTTCATGCCAAACATCAAAGACCTGGGCCTTCTGGTTTAAGAAAAGTAGTTTTGTAAAGGTTATCCCTGTATATGCCGATGTGAAACTAGTGGGCCCCGGCGCGGGGGGGGGGGGGGGGGGGGCATTTTTGGCCCCAGGACTATATTTTGGACAATCTTGGTAGAGGTCCACTAGATGAAGCTTCATACCAAATATCAAAGACCTGGGCCTTCTGGTTTCAGACAAGAATATTTTTTAAAGGTTTTCCCTATATAAGTCTATGTAAAACTGGTGGGCCCCGGCGCGGAGAATTTTGGGCCAGGGCTATAATTTGAACAATCTTGGTAGAGGTCAACTAGATGAAGCTTCACACCAAATATCAAAGACCTGGACCATGCGGTTCCAGAGAAGAGTTTTGAAATTTTCAGTAAAAAAATATATATTTTTAGCTCCTGTGACCTAGATGTGCATCAGTCGGAGATGAACACGCTCAGTCTAACTAATAATGGTGACGAAGGGAGTGGGGGCGTGGGGAAGGGGTGGCCCTTTGTAGAAGGTACCACTATATTCCTAAAATACCCCTCCTGACCAAGGTATTACCAAAGGAGGACAATTCTTAGCAAGTTTGATGATGATTGAACTAAAGCTGTGGCCTCTAGAGTGTTAACAAAGTTTTTCTATGATTTAACCTACTGACCCCACATGACCCATATTCGAACTTGACCGAGAGTCTAAAAACTGGTTTTCTATTCATTAAAGACAGTTATTAATGTTGTACAACATGCTCTTTTATGTTATAAATATTATCTTTGTCCTCACCAGAGAAGAATTTAATTTTTTGGATATGTACAAACAAATGAGTCATGAAAATCTGTTGCCGGCACCAGCCTGATCTCTACTAACAACTATAATAACTACAACAGACACAAATATATAGCATCACTGTCTTCATTGTTGTTTCCATGAATATTGCTTCTAAACACTCTATCATTTTCTAACTACTGTTATCAAAACAAAGACTAATGATAGACTATGCAGTTTAAAAATATTACTTATCGAGAATTTCAACAAAAGTATTAACATATTCTTTTCAGATATCAATAGCTCTGTGCCAGCTAGGTCTGAGTGGTCTACGCCAGTAACAACCAAAAAAAATCATCCTTAATGTCAGAAATTATTTACTGATTGCTTAGAAAAAATGTCAGTATCTACTTTTGCATAGGCATTATAATAACCATAAGCTACATCAGTATAAGCATTAACAGCATGAGCAAAACCATCACCACCATCAGCATAACCATAAGCAAAACCACCAGCAACATCAGACCGAAGAGGGACGGTTAGCCCATCAAACCGTATGCTGACAGTTAGTCCATTAAATTTATTAGGCTCATACACTGTATGAACTACCTCACACAAGAGGGCTTAACATATTTGTCAATAGTCGCCATTCAAACTGGATGTGCAGCAGCTTAGTGGAACTGAAATGGTAAAATATTGTAAGTAGGTTCTTAGCCTTAATTATTGTGTGAACTCAAATAGCAAAGGCTTTGGTGAGACTGAAAGGATGAACATGCTTGCCTGAGCGTCCGTTGTTTGCATATATGGTAAAATAGAAGTAGAGGCAATGATCAGGAAGCGATACAATTAACCCAACAGCTCCCATCAGAGACACCAAAGGGAAAGAAACACAAACATGAAGCAACAGACCCAAACGGAAACACCAACAGCGGAAAGCCAAAAGGACAGTTACTTTCCCACAAAATGGCAAAAAGGCTATCCAAAATAAGATAATATAAGCGACACAAACACCTAAAGACAAACTATAACAAAAATAATCTGCGACAGAAGAACCATCTTGGAACAGTCTGCGGAAACGAATTCCACAAGTCCCTTTCTGCATGTCCCAACTCATATAGCAATATATATATATAGTTCTAAAATAAACTGTATTATTAACTGTAAAGAAATGAACATTCTGACAAAGTTTCATGTGGATTGGATCATGAGAAAGCCGTCTATTGTGTACACAAGGTTTTTCTATGATTTGAGCTGCTGACCTAGTTGTTTTCTCACCGTGAGCGTTATTTGAAATCAGTCTAGACACCATCAAATCACACATTCTGACAAACTTCTACAAACAAGCATTTAAAAAATAAAGACATTTATGTACACAAGTTTTGTTTTTAAATAATTTCACCTACTGACTGGGTTTTTGACTGAACATGGCCCTTATTAAAATATAACCTAAGTATTGTTCACACAAACATTCTGACAAAGCTTCTTGAATATTCAATGGAAAATAAAGCCTCTATTGTGTGCATAAGGTTTTCACATGATCTGACCTAGTGACTTACTTTTTGGTACAATATAACCCAATTTCAAACTCCGCCTAGATTCAAAAGAGATCAATATTTTTAAAAGCTTGCAACATTTGATCAAAACTGTGCCCTCTTGAGTGTACACAGAGATTTTCTAGGATTTGACCTAGTGATCTAGTTAACAACCAAACATGACCCAGTTAAAACCGTGGCCTAGTTTTTATATAGATGCACATTCTGATAAATATGTCCTAGAAGAGGGTTATCCTTTGGAAGCAAGGAATACACCACATAACTGGAAAAAATGAAGTGTACATGTTTTCTGGGCCAGACTTGCTAGTTTCGGCCAATTAGGCCTCATCAGTGACCCTCAAATACTTTCAAAATTCCACAACGGAATCAATGATCCCAAAGGACAAAAAAATATAAACTACACTATGATGTAGGGGAAGGAAGACGTTTAACGGCCGCCACACATTCCCAGACACCAGTTGTAGTGACGTAAAATATGTTCTATAAGAGGGTTATCCTTTGGAAGCAAGGAATACACCACAAAAGTGTACATGTTTTCTGGGCCAGACTAGCTAGTTTCGCCCAATTAGGCCTCAACAGTGACCCTCAGATATTTTCAAAATTCCACAACGGAATCAATGATCCCAAAAGACAGGAAAATATAAACTACACTATGATGTAGGGCAGGGCGATGTTTTACCGCCGCCAAACATTCCCAGACACCAGCTGTAGTGACGTTAAATATGTTCTATAAGGGGGTTATCCTTTGGAAGCAAGGAATACACCACAGAACTGGATAATATGAAGTGTACATGTTTTCCTGTGCCAGACTAGCTAGTTTCGGCCAATATGGCCTCATCAGTGCCCTCAAATATTTTCAAATTCCACAACGGAATCAATGATCCCAAAGGACAAGAAAATATAAACTACACTATGATGTAGGGCAGGGCGACGTTTTACGGCCGCCACACATTCCCAGACACCAGCTGTAGTGACGTTAAATATGTTCTATAAGAGGGTTATCCTTTGGAAGCAAGGAATACACCACAGAACTGGCAAATATGAAGTGTACATGTTTTCTCGGTCAGACTAGCTAGTTTCGGCCAATTAGGCCTCATCAGTTACCCTCAAATATTTTCAAAATTCCACAACGGAATCAATGATCCCAAAGGACAAGCAAATATAAACTACACTATGATGTAGGGCAGGGCGACGTTTAATGGCCGCCACACATTCCATGACACCAGCTGTAGTGACGTTAAATATGTTCTAAAGTTTCATGAAGAATGGATCATAATTGTGCCCTGTACAGTGTGCACAAGGTTTTTCTAAGATATGACCAAGTTTTTTTATCAACAATGACCAAGTTTCAAACCTGGCTTAAATTTTATAAGAATAAAACATTCTGTAAAAGTTCATTAAGAACTGTGCCCTATAGTGAGTATATAAGATTTTTCCTTACTTTGACCTTGTGATCTAGATTTAGACTCAACATTACCAGGTTTCAATCTTCGTCAAGATTTAATACAGGAAAACACTCTGACAAAGTTTAATGAAAATTTGATCAAAACTGTGCCCTCTACAGTGGACAAAAGCGTTTTCTATCTTCGACCTAGTGACCTAGTTTTTGACCCGACATGATCCATTTTCCATTTCAGCCTAAAGTTTATAAAGATAAACATTCTAATAAAGTTTTATGAAGATTGGATCAAAATGTGACTTCTGGAGTGTACACAAGGTTTTTCTAAAATTTGACCTTGTGAACTAGTTTTTAATCCGACATGACCCAGTTTCCATTTGATTCTTAAATTCATTAAGATAAATATCCTGACAAAGTGTCATGAAGATTGGCTCAAATATGTGCCTTCTAGAGTGTACAAAAGGTTTCTCTAAGATTTGACTTAGTGACTTAGTTTTTGGCCCAACATGAACCAGTTTCCATTAAGTCTAAAGTTCATAAAGATATACATTCTGACAAAATTTCAATACGATTGGATCATAATGGTGCCCTCTAGAATGTAAACAAGGTTTTTCTAAGATTTGACCTAGTGACCTAGTTTTTGACCCAGTTTCCATTTTAGTCTAGAGTTATTAAAGATAAACATTCTGACTAAAATTTCATGAAGACTGGATCAAAAATGTGCCTTCTAGGTTGTACACAAGGTTCTTCTAAAATTTGACCTAGTGGCATAGATTTTGACCCAACATGACCCAGTTTCCACTTTAGTCTAAAGTTCATTAAGATATACATTCTGACAAAGTTTCATGCATATTCTATCAAAAATGTGCCCTCTACAGTGTACAAAGGTATTTCTAAGATTTGACCTAGTGACCTATTTTTTGACCCAGCATGACCTAGTTTCCACTTTCGACTAAAGTTTAATAAGATTTACACTCTGACAAAGTTTCATGAAGATTGGATCTAATATGTGCATTCTAGAGTGTACATAACCTTTTCTTTAGATTTGACCTAGCGACCTTGTTTTTGACCTAACATGACCCATTTTAATATAAAGTTCATAAAGATAATTATTCTGAAAAAGTTTCATGAAGGTTGGATCAGAAAGGTGCCCTCTAGAGTATACACAAGATTTAATCTAGTGACCTAGTTTTTTATCCAACATGACCCAGTTTCCATTTTAGTCTAAAGTTCGTTTAGATATACATTCTGACATAGTTTCATGAAGATTGGAACAAAAAAGTGCCATTGAGAGTGTACACAAGGTTTTTCTAAGATATGACATAGTGACCTAGTTTTTGACCCAACATGACCCACTTTCCATTTTAGTCTAAAGTTCATAAAGATATACATTCTGAACTTGTTTCATGAAGATTGGAGCAAAAAAGTGCCTTTTAGAGTGCATTCAAGGTTTTTCTAATATTTGCAGTAGTGACCCAGTTTTTCACCCAATATGACCTACTTTCAACTTTAGCCTAAAGTTATTAAAGATAAACATTCTGACAACGTTTCATGAAGATTGGATAAAAAATGCGTCTTCTAGAGTGTACAACTGGTTTTTCTAAGATCTGACCTAGTGACCTAGTTTGTGACCAAACATGACCCAGTTTCCACTGTAGTCTAAATTTCATAAAGATATACATTCTGACAAAGTTTTATGAACATAGGATCAAAACTTTTCTTCTAGAGTGTACACAAGCTTTTTCTTAGATTTGCCCTAGTGACCTAAATTGCACTTTAGCCTGGAGTTATTTAAGATAAACATTCTGACAAAGTTTCATGAAGATTGGATCAAAACTGCGTTTATCACAGTGTACACAAGGTTTATCTAAGATATTACATATTGACCTAGTATTTTACCCAACATGACCCACTTTTCACTTAAGTCTAAAGTTCATAAAGATATACATTCTGAATAGTTTCATGAAGATTGGAGAAAAAAGTGCACTTTAGAGCGTATTCAAGGTTTTTCTAATATTTGCAGTAGTGATCTAGTTTTCACCCAATTAACCCGTTTTCCACTTTAGCCTAAAGTTATTAAAGATAAACATTCTGACAAAGTTTCATGTAGATAGGATCAAAAATGTGCCTTCTAGAGTGCACACAAGGTTTTTCTAAGATTTGACCTAGTAACCTAGTCTTTGGCCCAACACAACTCAGTTTCCACTTTAGTCTAAAGTGAATATAGATGAACATTCTGGCAAAGTTTTATGACAATTAGATCAAACATGTGCCTTCTAGAGTGTACACAAGATTTTTCTAAGATTTGAACTAGTGACCTAGTTTTTGACCCAACATGACCCAGTTTCCACTTCGGTCTAAAGTTCATACAGATATACATTCTGACAAAGTTTCATGAAGATAGGATCAAAATGTGCCTTCTAGAGTGTACACAAGGTTTTTCTAAGATTTGACCTAGTGACCTGACTTGTGACCCAACATGACCCAGTTTCCATTTCAGCGTAAGTTCATAAAGATAAGCATTCTGACAAAGTTTCATGAAGATTGGATCAAATGCGCCTTCTAGAGTGTACACAAGATTTTTCTAAGATCTGACCTAGTGACCTAGTGTTTGATCCAACATGACCCAGTTTCCATAATAGTCTAAAGTTCGTAAAGATAAATATGCTGATAAAGTTTAGTTTCATGGAGATTGGATCAAAATTGCGCCTTATAGATTGAACACAAGGTTTTTCTAATATTTGACCTACTGACCTAGTTTTTGACCCAACATGACTCAGTTTCAAACTTGGCCTTGGTTTCGTAGAGATAAATACTGTAACTGAGTTTCATGAAGATCCAATCAGAAATGAATGAGTTATGCTGGTCTCAAGCATTTTACCATAGTTAGCAATGGGAACCTATGGAGAATGTTGTCATAAATCTAAAAGGGGTCATAACTCCACCAAAAATGATCGGACCAGACCCGTTCTCAAACCCGCCCAGATTTTTGTGATCTCTACAATATATATAAGTTTCAGAAAGATCAGGCCAAAAATTAATGCGCTAAAGAGGGTCCACGCTTTTGGTAAATGGTTGCCATGGCAACCAAACTTTGTAAATGATTCTTAAAAAAATACTATGTCATTGTTTCCTCATCCAGTGTACACCACATATGAAGTTTGATTGAAATCAGCCTACAGGTTGCCGAGATATTGCAGTTTGAAAGTGTGGACGACGACGAACGACGGAGGCCTGCCATTCATAAGCTCCTCCGGAGCTTTCGGCTCTGGTGCGCTAAAAAAGTGCGGACTAACCTACACACCCACAAACCAACGGACAGTGCAAAAACTATATGCCCTCCTACGGGGGCATGCAAATACTTAATCTGAGCCTTCAGGATAAAGGTCAGAAAATGGCCTTGACCTTTGGAATTGATAAACTTGGATTCAGCTAATTGCAAATATCATTTCTGATGCCACAAGCTACCATGCATTAAAACAAATCCACTGTTTTGCCTTTTTGTCCATACAAATGTCTGAGTGACCAAATTTGACCTTGCCGTAAAGCATGTCATGGTCAACCAAAATACATCATTTAAAAAACGTGGAAGGGCCCCCAAGTCCCCGATGCTGGATACCAAGTTTTAAGGTCAACGGCCATTCGGTTCCTGAGAAGAAGATTTTTACCAAATATGGGCAATGACCGGTCACAGGTCAAAAATTTTGCATGGGTGGAAAGCCCTTGTCATAAGGTACCTTCATGCCAAATAAATGGTTCAAAAGTTATGAGAAAGAAGGTCAAAGGTCAAGGTCAGAGGTCAAAATTTTATGTATGAAAAGGAAGCTCTTGTCGCAAGGAACCTACATGCCAAATATGAAGGCTGCATCTCAAATGCTTCAAAAGTTATGACAGAGTAGGTCAAAGGTCAAGGTCATGGGTCAAAAGTTTTGAATGGTTGAGAAAACCTTGTCACAAGGAACATACATGTCAAATATGAAGGCTCTATCTCATATGGTTCAAAAGTTATGATAAAGTAGGTCACAGG
The DNA here is from genome assembly GCA_963580285.1 of Lucinisca nassula. Classification (NCBI taxonomy): domain Eukaryota; kingdom Metazoa; phylum Mollusca; class Bivalvia; order Lucinida; family Lucinidae; genus Lucinisca; species Lucinisca nassula. Next base: position 49,097,746 of record OY757012.1, on the reverse strand, counting down.
TCAAGGTCACAGGTCAAATCTTTATATGAGTGGGAAGCCCTTGTCACGAGGAACCTACATGCCAAATATAAAGGCTCTTTCTCAAACGGTTATGACAAAATAACCTACTGATCTATTTTTTAATTTGACATCACCCATATTCGAACTTAACTGAGATATTGTCCAGATGATAATTCTGGGTAAGTTTTATGATGATTTGACTAAAACTGTGGCCTATTGGAGTGTTCAAAACGTTTTTCTATGATTTGACCTGTTGACCTACTTTTTTACCCGACATAACCCATATTCAAATTTGACCCAGATATTGTCAAGATGATAATTCTGAGCAAGTCCAATGATGATCGGACCAAAACTGGGGCCTCTAGTGTGTTCACAAGGTTTTTCAAAATTCTGACCTACTGACCTACTTATTGACCAAACATGACCCATATTCGAATAAACCGAGATATTGTAAGATGATCATTTTGAGTAAGTTTGATGATAATCGAACCAAAGCTGTGGCCTCCAGTGTGTTCACAATGTATTTCTATGATTCGACCTACTGACCTACTGTTTGACCTGACATGACTTGTATTCAAACTTGACCGAGATATTGTCAAGATGATCATTCTGGGCAAGTTTGATGATGATCGGTCCTAAACTGTGGCCTCTGGTGTGTTCAGAAGGTTTTTCTATGATTTGACCTACTGGCCTACTTTTTGACCCGACATGACCCATATTCGAGCTTGATCGAGACATTGTCAAGACTATCCTTCTGAGCAAGTTTGATGATGATCGAACCAAAACTGTGGCCTCTAGTATGTTCACAAGGTTTATCTTTGATTTGACCTATTGACCTTCCTTTTGAACCATCATGACCCATACTCGAACTTGATCGAAACATCGTCAAGATCATCATTCTGGGCAGGTTGGATGATGATTGGACCAAAACTGTGGCCTCTAGTGTATTCACAAGGTTTTTCTATGATTTGACCTTTTTACCTACTTTGTAATCCGACATGACCCACATCGAACATGACCGAGATATTGTCAAGATAATCATTGTGAGCAAGGTTGATGATTATCGAACCAAAACTGTGGCCTCTAGTGCATTCACAAGGTTATTTCTATTTTTTGACCTACTGACCTTCTTTGTGACCCGACATAACCCATATTCGAACTCGACGCAGATATTGTCAAGAGGATCATTCTGAGCAAGTTTGATGACGATCGGTCCAAAACCTGTGGCCTCTAGAGTGTTCACAAGGTTTTTCTATGATTTGACCTACTGACCTATTTTTGACCCGACACGACCCATATTCAATCTTGACCGCGATATTGTCAAGATAATCATTCTATGCAAGTTTGATGACGATCGGGCCAACACTTTGACCTCTAGAGTGTACACACAGTTTCTATTTGATTTCATCTACTGACCTACTTTTTGACCTGCCAAGACCGATATTCGCACTTGACCGAGATTATTGTCATGATGATCATTCTGACCAAGTTTGATGATGATTGGCCCAAAACTGTGACATCTAGTGTGTTCACAAGAAAAGTTTACGCACGCACGGACGCACGACGGACAAAAATGTGATCCCAAAGCTCACCTAGTCACTACGTGACAGGTGAGCTAAAAAAGAAGAATGTCGAGAAAGAAGAAATACATTGGCTTAGCATGTCAACAATAATAATTATTATCATTATTATTATTTACACATGGTCTCTGAAAAAAATACAGTAAAATTCCTCTATTAAGACCACCTAAAATTAAGACTTGTTCTGCTTTAAAATGCGTATTTAGAAGACTGCAGTTATACTTTCTTCGCGTTTTCTGCACACTATGTCCTCTTCTCAGGAAACACCTTTGGGACTTTTCAAAAGCGGTCTTTAAGACCACTTGTAAACAGTCCCAAAAGTGGTCTTAATACAGAAATTTTACTGTATTATAAAAACATCAGCTGTTATTATTATTACCTGAAAATAGCTATGTTAATATTTTTACATATTATGCTTATCCTATGCTTATAATACAAGGGCTAGTCAATAAAATACAGCCTAACTTATTTCTGGTTGAGATCGATCTCTTCCTTTTCAATGTAATTGCCCTCTAAAATGATAAACTTTAAACAACGCTGTTCCAGTGCCATCAGCCAAGAATTGAAGAAGTCAGGCACCTTGTCTCCGACCCATTCCTCAACTGCCGCCATGACGTCTTCGTTGGACTGGAAATGACGTCAACGGAAATCCTTTTTTAGGCTTGGGAATAGAAAATCGTCACTAGGAGCTAAGTATGGAGAATATGCGGGGGGGGGGGGATTTGATTTTGTTGGAGCAAAATCCTTTCGAGAGTTTACCCCGATATTTTTCACGGATCGCAGTTCTTAGTTGGCCAAGCAAATTTGCATAATATGAACCTGTTATTGTACTTTTCTTTGCTAGAAAGTCGAACATAATAACGCCTTGTGCATCTCAAAATACTGCTGCCATCATCTTGCCAGCAGAGGGTTGCATTTTGAACTTCTTTGGCCTCGGAGACCCTGGCCCTACCCATTGGCGACTTTATTTTATTCTCTGGCGCATAATAATTGACCCTGGTCTCATCTACAGTCACAAGACATGAACGAATATCATCTGTTGTGACCGCTTCAACTGATGCTGTGGTTGCCATTTGCTCGTCGCTAAGGGATTTTGGGACCCAACGGGCTGTTAGCTAGCGCATACCCAAGCGATCATGTAAAATTGTTGAAACTCTCCCATGAGAAAGGTGCAATGCATTCACTATTTCTCCCACCTTAATTTGCCTATCATAGTACACCACATCCCGTACTTTGTTACATATTTCGGGCCTACCCATTGGCGACTTTATTTTATTCTCTGGCGCATAATAATTGACCCAGGTCTCATCTACAGTCACAAGACATGAACGAATATCATCTGTTGTGACCGCTTCAACTGATGCTGTGGTTGCCATTTGCTCGTCGCTAAGGGATTTTGGGACCCAACGGGCTGTTAGCTAGCGCATACCCAAGCGATCATGTAAAATTGTTGAAACTCTCCCATGAGAAAGGTGCAATGCATTCGCTATTTCTCCCACCTTAATTTGCCTATCATAGTACACCACATCCCGTACTTTGTTACATATTTCTTCATCGGTGGCATCTGTTGGGCGTCCAGATCTGGTTTCGTCATCTAAAGACGTCTACCGCGTTTGAATTCCCAAACCCAGATTTAACTTGTGCATACGATGGTGCAAAAGACCACTAAACATTGGTCAGCTCACAATGTATTTCCTAAACTATTTTCCCTTTCAAATACAAGTAATTTACTATAGCACAATAATCAACTTTTGTCGAAAAGCTTGCCTTTGCATCGCTAGCCATGTTTGACGTTCAATATCTACTGAGTGAACAATTTTGTTGCACTCATGTCTAAAACACGTATTGAAACAAGCAAATTCGTTGAATTGATATCCCCCGCCGAATGGGTTTTTCGTGTAGAATGGCAAGAAAATATATCTGGCCAAAATTGAGGATGGTTCTAAGAAGCAAACTAGAGACAATGAGGAAGGGCCCCGCTGAACATTTACTCCCTGGATGAGAGGCTGTACCCTGACCTAATTATCAGTAGAGATTAACTTGTCTGTCAAAGTTGAGGTTTATTTACCTGTTATGTGGTTTCAAGGATACCAAAATAAAATTCGCGAATATTAAAAAAACCCGATATAATCACCGAATAGACAAAATTCCTCAATTTCAATCATTTAAGGGGAAATAACTCTGGATAAAAAAGTCAATCCAGGTAAATCCGAAACAGTTCCCGACAAAAAAGTGAGAAGACGAAAAATCCAGGATTACAATCATTTAAGGGGCCATAACTCTGGATGTAAAAAGTAAATCCGGAAAAAAAATGCGCGTGCATCACCACAGCATAATAATACATATTTATTTCAAGTTTCATTTAATTCCATGCAATAGTTGCTGAGTAACGGTTCCGGACAAAGTGAGACGACGAAAAATCCAGAATTTCGATCATTTAAGGGGCCATAACTCTGGATGTAAAAAGTCAATCCAGAAAAAAATTGCGCGTGCATCACCGCAGCATAATAATACATATTTATTTCACGTTTCATTTAATTCCATGCAATAGTTGCTGAAAAACAGTTCCGGACAAAGTGAGATGACGAAAAAATCCAGTATTTCAATCATTTAAGGGGCCATAACTCTGGATGTAAAAAGTCAATCCGAAAAAAAATTGCGTGTGCATCACTGCAGCATAATAATACATATTTATTTCAATTTTCATTTAATTCCATGCAATAGTTGCTGAGAAACGGTTCCGGACAAAGTGAGACGACGAAAAATCCAGAATTTCAATCATTCAAGGGGCCATAACTCTGGATATAAAAAGTCAATCCGAAAAAAAATTGCACGTGCATCACCACAGCATAATAATACATATTTATTTCAAGTTTCATTTAATTCCATGCAATAGTTGCTGAGAAACGGTTCCGGACAAAAAAGTGTGACGGACGGACGGAAGGACGGATGGACGGACGGATGGACGGAAGGACGGACGGACGGACAACGCCAAAACTATATCCCTCCGCCTTCGGCGGGGGATAACAAGGCATGGTATCTTAGTTCAAGTCTCGGCCAATTGGAATGGGATAGGCTGGTTACTGATTGACTTGCCCTTGTAGTTTAATAAACACATAAATAATATATATGCTTTTATTTTTATTTTTAATTTTTTAATTATATTCATTTTTAAACCAAAACTATTTTAGTTAGTGGTATAAATTTTAAATCGTTTTTTTTCATTAACTATATTGAGTTTTCCCTTAAGGACCTCAGTCCGGGGATTAAACAAGAGTTACTAATCACCCTATTAAGGACCCCTTAGATATGTTGTAGACAGCATATCACAAGGGGTAATAAAACAATTATGAACACACTGTATGTGCTACTGTTACAAGAATAAATGCCTTTAAGATAAACATATTCTATTGCCTTTCAAAACAACAAATGGCCTTTCCACTCCCACAAAATGGCCAAGTGTCTATCCAAAATATAAAAATATACACTCATGCAAAGAGAAACTATAGCAATATTAAACCATTGCAGAATACCGCCTTGGAAACATCAGTAAAATCTTACGATTTGGGCCTTAAATCGATTTTACGTGGCCACAATCCTCGACGTTGGTTCTGTTGTGGTTTTGATAAATACTTTGTTCAGTCCGCATGAAGGATTTCTAGCTCATCATCAGCTGGCGAATCGAATTAGTTTTGATATATATAAACCATAGGATGACGAACAAGGAATACTCAATCCAAGAAAGGAAAATCAAAATCCAAATCATCGCGTTTATCAGAAATTATGCATGAAATAAACCCAACAAAAGTACATGATTGGAAATCAAAACCAAAGGAATTGCTTTATTAAATTGAAATTCTGAAGGGTACATTTGATTAATTAAACCATCCAAGGAGCTTTCGTCAATATTTAATAAATCATTCAAATAAATGTCATACTGAAAGCACCAGTAACTTCATATTGGTTTTCTACAGACTCACATGTTTAATTCTAACATTTATCATCAATACACGCAAAGGGTGTTGTGGCTATGGAGATCAGACAGTCGTATCTATTGATGAATGCAATGTTGATCGCTGTATCCACTGAACTCATTCGGTCAGCGGACTAAATCGACTTAAGATAATATGAAAATGTATTTTGGACATATTGATACCTGCAAAACTCAGGTCTGCTTGAACATCTACGCTGTGAGCTTCAGGGATATTCCGTCAAAATAAACTTACTCCATATGAACCTAGCGTATCATAAACGGTCATTGGCAAACAAACATTCGGGCGTCGATGTCTCGAACCACTTTCGGAGCATGAAAATATGTTCGAGGCAGCGGTAGTTCGAGCCACCGAGGATTACTATTAGTGCCATATCAGGAGACATAATGGAAATAAATGTAGGATATCTTGTCGGTGGTCTATATGATAAATGTATGTTGTGTGTACTCATTAGAATTGCCTCATCGAGGCGGTTCTAATGAGTACACACAGCATTTAATAATTGTATGTTGTGTACACACAGCATTCATTTGCAAGATAAAAGAAGAGAATCACCCTACACTATCCCTATATCGTATTTGCGGAAGAATTCCCTGCGGACTCAAGAATAGGTTAGACTCATCCATGGTAAACGAGTCATCTGGGTTCCAGCCGTTGAAGTTTTACTGTTTGTTTATTTCTCATAATTTGAATATTCTGCTGAAAGACATATATCAGCTGCTGACAGGTAACTGATTGACCATGATGCGAAAATCACTATACTGCTTCACACATAGTTATAGACTATAACATTTATTAAAGATGAACCAAAGTAACTTTATGCCCATTAACCACAGCTGTGACCAGTCACTGATGTACCAATATCTAACTGGACCATGAATGACCTAAGGATAGGCTAGGTTTATGTTTGAAAGCAAACAAATCTTTCGCATTTATAGTTCATTTCTTCTAATTGTAAGCTAAAGTTAATGAAACAGAAAAGTCAAGCTTTTAATATAAGATGTAACCTATAATTTGGACAAACGCAGAACATATTGGTATTATGGTGTAGTCTGTTCTCAAACTGGTATTGGTACCTGTCCCAAGCTATAAGGTGGAAGTTTCTATTAAATACAAGCTATAATGTGGAAGATTCTATATGTCTAAAGCTATAAGGTAGAAGACTAATTGTGCCCCAAGCTAAAAGGGGACGATTTTAAGTGACCCAAACAATACGGTAGAATATTCTAAGGTGGAAGATTCTAAGACGTAAGATTCTAAGTGGGTTAGAATAGTATGGATTAAAACCCATGTTAATTACCTTAACTGGTATCCATAGGTTCTTGTGAATTAAAGATATCATCTCTCACATGTTCTTTTCCTGAAATACAAATGTTTGAATTTCTATCAATGAAAAAGCCAAACTACTTCAGCTAAATGCGTACCTGAGAAATGCCACAACTCCTAATAGAGAGATAGAACAGGAGGCAATTATCAAGTATCAATACAATTACCTAATAACACCTTTCATTGATGACACCAGCGGTAAAGAAGGATGCTCATTGATACGAGCCAAACGTAGTAAAATAACAAGAGAGCCATGATGACCCTGGATCCCTCATCTGCGTCCGTGTTTCATAGCTTATGGAGACAAGTCCCAGACTGAGGTCAATTTTATCATTAAAGCTGCTCAAAGTCACAAGCAAAACTAAGACTGACTTGTCAGGTGAGACATGTATTTTAGCGGATTGGGTTGCCACTTTTTGATATATTTTAAATTTTGCATGTCTCGCTACTTTGAACATCTCCTTTCTGATGCCCGGGACCTCCGTGGAGTGTGGGCCATGTTTGCTGATGTTGGCTCGGTGCGGGACGCCTATAAGCCCTAAGGTAGGCGTCTCTTGTCTGATGCCTCCAGTTGACGTGTCTCATGAGCTACGTCGGTCGGTGTGTGCTCGGAGGGGGGGGGGGGTGCTGTTTTGCCGGGTCTTGTCGATCATCCGTTTCGGTTTCAGAACTTTGGGGCTGAGACACACTGATGAAGATTAAATATCAGAAAGGCCCCTGGGTTACTAAATTTGGTATAGTTACGCCTTAAATGCATGAGACGGAAGCCCTTGTCACAAGGAACCTACAAGCAAAATATGAAGACTATCTCAAACGGTTCAAAAGATAAAGTATGTCACAGGTCAAGGTAACAGGTCAATATTTTTGTGTGAGTGGGAGCCCATGTAACAAGAAACCCTCATGCAAAATATGAAGGCTCTAGTTGCAATGATTCGAAAGTAATGACAAAACAGGTAACTGGTCAATGTCATAGGTTAAATTGTTGAATAAGTGATAAGCTCACATACATGAAGGATCTATCTCAAATAGTTCAAAAGTTATGATTAAGGTCACAGGCCAATGCCAAGGTCACAGATCATTTTTTGCATGAGTGGGAAGCCCGTGTCACAGGTAACTTACATGCCAGGTATGAAGGACAAAGTAGGTCAACGGTCAAGGGCACGGGTCAAACTGTTATATAGGTAGGAAGTCCTTGTCACAAGGAACATACATGCGAAATATAAATGGCTCAAACGTAATGGTAAAGTAGTTCACAAGTGAAGGTCAAGGTTACAGGTCATTTTTGTAGGAATAGGAAGCCCCTGTCACAAGGAACCTACATGCCACATAGAAAGGCTTTATCTCAAATGCTCCAAAAGGTATAACAAAGTAGCTCAAGGTCAAAGGTCAAAAAAGAGCGCCGTGATGGCCCTGGATCGCCCACCTGATCCATAGTGTAACAAGTGGGCCCCAGGGAGGGCCATTATTGGCCCCAGGGCTTTAATGTGCATAATGCTGAGGGAGGTCTTAAAGGTGAAGCTACATACCAAACATCAACAAAGGCTATAATTTGAACAATCTTGGCAAAGGTCCACTAGATGAAGCTACACACCAAATATCAAAGACCCGGGCCTTGCGGTTTCAGAGAAGAAGATTTATTTAACAGATATTCCCTACATAAGCCTATGCAAAACCAAATGACCCCGGGGCTATATAAGTTTATGTTAAACCAATAGGCCCCGGGGTGGGGGCATTTGTGGCCCAATGGCTATAATTTGAACAATCTTGGTAGAGGTCCACTAGATGAAGCTCCATACCAAATATAAAAGACCTGGGCCTTGCAGTTTCAGAGAAGAAGATTTTTAAAGATTTCCCCTTTATAAGTCTGTGTAAACCAAAAGGGTCTCGGGTCGGCAACATTTTTGGACCCTGGGCTATAATTTGCACAATCTTTATAGAGGTCCACTAGATGTAATTTCACACCAAATATCAAAGACCTAGGCCTTGTGGTTTCACAGGAGAAGATTTTTTAATATTTTCTCCATATAAGTCTTTGTAAAACCAAATGGCCCCGGAGCGGGGGCATTTTTGGTTTCAGGGCTATAATTTGAACAATCTTGATAGAGGTTCACTAGATGGCGTTTGTGTTTCGCGGTAGATTCGGTTTGCTGGGGTGTGTGGTCGTGTGGCTGACTTCGACACTCGTGGTGGGTTGTTAATGGCAGGGCTCCTTGGTCGGGGTTATCGGTACCATAAACTACGCAAAGCCTTTTCAAAATTTTGTGGGCGCCGTTCTGGTTTGCTTTCGGGGTTCGATGTTGGACTTAAATCTCTTCTGCAGCAGGGACTGTCGGGGCCCGGGTTTTGTGGTGGCTTGGTGTGTGGGTTCAGAAGGGTGTGTGGCCGCAGTGGCTTCGGCGCCCAGTTTCGTGAGGTCGTTCTTCGGTGTAGGAGGATTGGGTGCAGCATGGGTGTTGTGCGACAGACTGCATGCATGGTGGTTGGCCCGGTTGCGGTTGGCAACTTTGCTTCCCCCTTTAATTGCACGCCGGTGGGTCAGGCCTCAGATTCTATGACGGCTCCAACGTAAAGGCTTATTGAGAATTAGAGAGATCTAATTCAAGGTAATGTTGGTTGGCGCCTGATGCTCTGTCTCTGGTCGGGCCCATCGGAGTCTAACTGTTGGTTTTCTTTTGCTCCAGCATTTCAGTGGTTTCTTGCTGTCGAGTCCTCACCGTTGTCTCACCTCTGTGGTTCTTTGTTTTTGTGTTCACGGAGATGTTGCACTGATGAGTTAGGAGGCCTTCATGTGGACTGAACAAATTGTTTGTCTAAATCGCGACGGAAGTAAGGGCGAGGATTGTGGCCACGTAAAATCGATTTAAGCCCCCCAGTGGAAATCTTCCACTGACCGTTCCAAGGCGGCTCTTCTGTGGCGATTTATTTATGCTGTTGTTTGTTACTTACTGTGTGTATCACTTGTGTCTTTTAATTTTGGATAGCCTATTGGCCATTTTGTGGGAAAGTAACTGTCCTTATGGCCTTCCTTTGTTTAGGTTTCCATTATGGTCTGGTCGCTTATTGTTTGTTTTTCTTTCCCTTTGGTGTCTTTTATGGGTGGAGAAAGTTAATTGTATCAATTCCTGATCTTTGTTTTACCTCTACTTTTCATACCAATTATTAAAGACCTAGGCCTTGTGGTTTCAGAGAAGAAGATTTTTAAAGATTTTCCCTATAACAGTCTATGTAAAACCAAAGGGCCCTGGAGCGGGAGCATTTTTGGCCCCAGGGCTATTATTTGAACATTCTTGGTAGAGGTCCATTAGATTAAGATTCATACCAAATATCAAAGTCCTGGGCCATGCGGTTTCAGTGAAGAAATTTTTTTAAAGATTTTCCCTATATACATCTATGTAAAACCAAAGGGCCCCGGAGCGAGGACATATTTGGTCTCAGGGCTATAATTTGAACAATCTTGATGGAAGTCCAATAGATGAAGATTCATACCAAATATCCAAGACCTAGGCTTTGTAGTTTCAGAGAAGAAGATTTTTAAAGAGATTCCCTATATTAGTCTATGTAAGACCAAATTGCCCCGGAGCGGGGGCATTTTTGGCCCTATGGCTATTATTTGACCAATCTTGGTAGAGGTCCATTAGATGGAGCTTCATACCACATATCAAAGTCTTGGGCCTTGCGGTTTCAGAGAAGAAGATTTTAAAAATTATCCCTATATAAGCATATGTAAAACCAAAGGGCCCCTGGGCGGGGGCATTTTTGGTCCCAGCATTATAATTTGAATAATCTTGGTAGGGTTTCTTTAGATGAAGCTTCATACCAAATATCAAAGACCTAGGCTTTGTGGTTTCTGAGAAGAAGATTTTCCCAATATAAGTCTATGTAAAACCAAAGGGCCCCGGAGAGGGGCATTTTTTGGCTATAATTTGAAAAATCTTGGTACAGCTTCATTAGATGAAGCTTCATACTAAATATCAACGTCTTGGGCCTTGCGGTTTCAGAGAAGAAGATTTTTAAAGATTTTCCTATATAATAAAAATCTAAAATGAGATCCTTTAAGAGCAATGAAAACATTCATAAGAAAGAAGATGGGTCATACTACGTAGTTTCGGCTAATAAAGCCTCATTAGTGACCCTGTAATGATCCGGCAAAGAAAGCCAGAGGAAACATACTGCAATTTTGGGAATTTCGAATAGGCAGTCGATTCAAAGACTGATATAAATCAAAATTGGGTTCAAATAATTAAAAACCTGTCTAGAATATGAGTCTAAACCAATAATTTATTTCTGATTTCTCAGAATATTCACGCCGATCTCAATGGACCAAAAGTAAAATATAAACTGCACTATGGTTGATAAGCCTATGTAAAACGAAAGGGCCCCGGGGCGGGGGCATTTGTTTTGCCCCAGCTCTATAATTTGAACAATCTTTTTACGGGTCCACTAGATGAAGCTTTATACCAAATATCAAAGACCTTGGCCTTGTGGTTTCAGAGCAGAAGATTTTAAAAGATTTTCCTATATAAGCCTATGTAAAACCAAAGGGCCCCGGGGCGGGGGCATTTTGTGCCCCAGCACTATAATTTGAACAATCATGTGCATGCATGTATGTGTGTACATCTCATTCATATGTGAATGCAAGCATGTATGTCCATGCACTAGTGTATGAGAGTGACCATGCATGCATGTGTGCATGCATACATGTATGCATAACTGCATGTGTGAATGTAAACCTGAAAAACTCAAGTTCGAAAAATGACGAGTTTCCACCAAAACTTTGGATATTGGTGCGATTAATGGGTAATATATGAAAGGGCTACCACAAATGAAGCAACAGTCCTGATATGAAAGCAATCTGCTTGTGCGTGCATGCGTGTATGTAGGCTTGCATGCATGTGTGTGTGTGCATGCATGCATGTGTGGGTTCATGTATGCAGTGTGTGTGCATACAGGTGTGCATGAGTGTGTTTGTGAATGCATGCATGTGTGTGTAAATGCATGCATGAGTGTATGTGTGCATGAATGTGTGTTTGCATGCATGCATGTTTGCATTTATGCATGTGTCTGTGCATGCATACACGCATGTGCATGCATGTATGTGCGATTATATGAATGCATACATGCATGCATTCATATGTGAATGTAAGCATGTATGAGCATACATGTGTGTATGAGGGTGAGCATGCATGCATGTGTGCAGGCATACATGTATGCATAACTGCATGTGTTACGTAAACCTGAAAAACTCAGGTTCGAAAAATGACAATTTCCACCAAAACTTTGGATATCGGTGCGATTAATGGCTAATATATGAAAGGGGTACCAATGAAGCAACAGTCCTGATATGAAAGCAATCTGCTCAAGAATAAATGAAATATATCACTCTGAAAAAAGGTTAACCAAAAGGTAAACCTCGGACAACGCCTGCTTTATGCCCGCCAGCCCGCCCAGAAATCGCTATTTTAAAGGATGTTTTTTTTTTTTTTTTAAAAAAAACCTGTGTACCCCTAATAACAAATGAATTATTTGCATTGTACAAAACGAAAATTATATATTTAACAAAAAAATGAAGAACTTTTACAAATTTGCAAGTGATAATACCGAGAATGCGTTTTTAAGAAAGAAAAAAATCATTCCTCCACCTGGATTTGAACTCAGGACCCTCTTGTTTAGAGTCCCGCACTCTATCAACTACACTATCATGCTTGCAAGGGAAGTAAGGGAGGTAATACAGAGCAAATTTCTTAAATAAACTTAAGTTCGAAAAATAGTAATTTTCAAAAAATCTCTGGTCCTTGGGCCATAAATGGATTGCATATGAAAGAGACACTATAAATGAAGCAATAGTCCTAATATGAAAGCAATCCACAGAAGAATAAAGGTAATATATTACTTTGAAAAATGGTTAACCAAAAGGTAAACCTCGTATTAACCAAAAGGTAAACCTCGGACGACGTCCGCCCGCCCGGACATCGCTATTCTAAAGGATGGATTTTTTTTAAAACCCGTCCAATAAAAGTTGGTTGGTTGTGACCTGTATCTTAAGGTAATGGGCAGCGACGGAGGTGCTGCTGAATAAAAATGCCTACCCATATCATACAAAATGGGCGATAATTAAACGTTTGTCCTTTACCAATCAGCATACCAAATATGAACTAAATGCACCATATTATTCAACATGGAATTAACTTATCCTTTAGGTCATCGGCAAGGTCAGGGATATCACAATGGCTCTTCTTTGTCTTCATCCAAGCTTATAATCAAACGGTTGCAGTTGCAAAATGTAGAGATGAGAAAATAAAAATACCTTTCCATTCCTGGGAGTCGTGGACTGATTTCATTGTGCATCCGACAGTCATTCTCGTAAAGTCTGGAAATGTATAGGTCTTGACAGAATACCAGTAATTTCGAGGCAAACCATGTAGTAAGATAGCTACCAGGGCAGGTCCATCCAGCAGGTTTTGGATGACTGCCCCACCAGAGGCTCCAAACGTAAGCTGGGTGACAAATGTCAAACATCTATAATCGATTACATCAAAATAAGCCGCATCGACATCCGCTATCTTCTTGTCCTTTTTGTCAGCAATTTCCATGAGAGGTTTCTCATTTTCTTTCATCCATTTCTTGGCGTCTTTGTAGCGGCTGTGATTTCTGGTAATAACCTCACAACGCAAATCAGCAACCTTTGCATACAAAATAAATAAACTTTCGCTGAACATGGAAATTAAACCAATTCATTAAAAAACAACAACTTTAAAAGCTTAATACAATTAACAAAAGTGATTGTTTGCGATGCATACTTAAGAAGTCGAGGCACCATGTATTATGTAGTTGTGTAAAGAGAATCAAAACCACTAATTCCTTCTTTCTGAAAATATTTAAAGCTAGGTAAACATGGGTTTCCAGAATCCGTAAGGTTTATTTTCAACTACTTGATTATTGTTTAACCTTATATATTTTAAATTTACAGTACTGCTGCATGCACTTGACTAATATTATGCTCTTAACGTAATACATACAGTATGTTATTTGTTGTAAGCTTTTACGGTCCCTTCAACATTATTTAGGTCGTTTTGAAGACGTTGCTTTAAATTTTGTAAGACTTTTACCCGAAACATCTAAAGCCCAACCGCCCAAAGAAACCGCAAAGGTTTAAGAAACGGTTCGACTCACACCCATTTTCCAGGGAGGGGGTAGAATTCGATTCACTGAATTCGTGGACTTCATTTCACTGACCGTTCTAAGGCGTTTCTTCTGTCGCGGTTTATTTTTGTTATGGTTTTTCTTTGAGTTTGTGTACCGCTTGTGGTTTGTTTCTTTTTGGATAGCCAGTTATGTTGTGGGAAAGTAACTGTCCTTTTGGCTTTCCGCTACTGATGTTTCCATTAGGGTCTACTTGTTTCATGTTTGTGTTTCTTTCCCTTTGGTTTCTCTGATGGGAGCTGTCGATTAATTGTATCGATTCCTGATCATTGCTTTCACTTCTATTTAGACTGTCTAAGCGGTGTATCAGTTCTCTAGTTCGGTCGGTGTCATTATCCAATGTAAAGTTAAAGTCAGCAATTATGTTTTTATTTGTTTTAATGCGAGGGTCATTTGAAAAGTTTTTATAGTTGTTGTATTGCGTAATAGTTTCCATAGTTTCGTGCATTTTTCAAACATGATGAAAAATCTAACCTTTAATCACTTGACCAAATTAAAATATGCACGATTTTATGCATGCATTGCGCTAGAGCGGTCACGGCAGATGACCATGTTTTTGACACTGGGCGAAAATATGGACGAAAATAGCTATATTAAATTAGAAGACCAGAGGGTGTACTGTAAATTGCATGCATTGCTATACTTGACGCCATTGGAGATAAAGGCCGATATGAATAGATTTTATTGTGAACATGCACTGTCGTATTCAACAGTGTGCAGATGGGTGCGATTTTTCATAGGTTAATGAACTTCAGTCAAAGATGAGCCGCGGTCGAGACGACCACTTTCAGCAGTGTCAGAAAAACATCACGTGTACAAGTCCGTGAAATGAAGACCCCCATATACCCCATTTTATATAGAAAACAAGAGCACCGCATGCGGGTGCCAACGCTCGGCTGCAGCCACTTTTCATAATGAACAACTCGTCCGAGTTTCAAGTGAATATGTTCAGTAATGACAGAGATTTTACTTAATGTCCAAGTTTTTGTAGGACGACGACGCAGACGAAAATGGCCAAGTTTTTGCACGACTACGAGCTAATACAATACCTCGTCGGTTTCTTCGATAACAGCCGAGCTAAAAACTGGGATTTACGGGGGTAAACATTATTTTCCTTATTTTTGCTCCAAGACATAGGTTGTGGGTAATCGTTAGAACTGCCTCAATGAGGCGGTTTCAACGAGCGCCCACAACCTATGTTTGCAGCATTTCTAAGAAAAATAAAATATGGCCATTTTGGAGATGTACAAAAATGCATTATGTCGCATGGGTGTGTTATCGTAACTAGAGCTGTCAGAGGATCTGACTATAGCCCCGCTTCAGCGCTGTCAGAGAAGAAAGTTATTTAAGCTGCAGAGAAAACAGTTATGAACAAGAAATAACTGTTGAAAATTTTACATTATCTGGAAAAACTCGAGTTGTGAGCCCTTGTCCCTCATTTCAATGAGCATGATACATTACCAGAATGTCCATGTTTATACTAAATTTCATCTTCCATTTTTCAATGTTCAAAGGGTAATAACTCCTAAAGTAGGCAAATCAGAGTCAGGGTTCCTGCGCTCTGCACATTGTCTCATGGTGCTTTACACTTGTGTGAAGTGTCATGAAAATATCTCAAATGGTTTGTGAGTTATGGAGCCGACACAGTCAAAATTGCCTTTTTAAATGTTCAAAGGGCAATAACTCCTAAAGTAGGCAAACCAGAGTTATGGTTCCTGCACTCTGCACATCATCTCAAGGTGCTTTTCATTTATTTGAAGTTTCATGAAAATATCAGAAACGGTTATAGAGCGGACATAGTTAAAATTGCCATTTTTTAATATTCAAAAGCCTATAACTGAAAAAGTAGACAATCCAGAGTTTGGGTTCCTGCGCTCTGCACACGTAATATGGTGCTTTACATTTGTGTGAAGTTTCATAAAATTATCTCAAACGGTTTTTGAGTTATCGAGCAAAGACGGCTAAAATTGATATTTTTCAATATTCAAAGGGAAACAACTCAAAAATTAGGCAATCCAGAGTTATGGTTCCTGCACTCTGCACACCATCTCATGGTGTTTAATGTTTGTGTGAAGTTTCATGAAAATATGTGAATGGGTTTTAAAGTTATGGAGCGGACACGAAAATTGTTAACAGACACAGACAGACACACAGACAGACACACAGAAAATACGAAAACCAGAGTTATGGTTCTTGCGCTCTGCACATTGTCTCATAGTGCTTAACATTTGTGTGAAGTTTCATGAAATTATCTCAAACGGTTTTCGAGTTATGAAGCGGACACTGTTAAAATTGCCATTTTTCAATGTTCAAAGGGCAATAACTCCAAAAATAAGCAATGCAGAGTTATGGTTCCTGCGCTCTGCACATCGTCTCATAGTGCTTAACATTTGTGTGAAGTTTCCAAAAAATATCTCAAACGGTTTTCGAGTTATGAAGCGGACACAATTAAAATTGCCATTTTTCAATGTTCAAAGGGCAATAACTCCAAAAGTAGGCAATCCACAGTTATAATTCCTTCGCTCTGCACATTGTCTTATGGTGTTTAACATTTGTGTGAAGTTTCATGAAAATATGTTAAGCAGATACAAAGTTATGGAGCCAACACAAATTAACGGAATCACGGAATTACGGAATTACGGAATTACGGAAAATGTTCAAAGGGCAATAACTCCAAAAGTAGGCAATCCACAGTTATAATTCCTTCGCTCTGCACATTGTCTTATGGTGTTTAACATTTGTGTGAAGTTTCATGAAAATATGTTAAGCAGATACAAAGTTATGGAGCCAACACAAATTAACGGAATCACGGAATGACAGAAGGACATGGCAAATCCAATATAGCCCCACTTTTTCAAAGCGGGGCTATAATGATCAGTGTCAGAAAAAGAAAGAGAGATTGTGAAAACCGCAGCTGAAGAGTATGCGCGGTAAATTGTTGAAGATATACATAATTTATATGGCAGGAATTCGTCGGCCGTATTTTATTTTATATTCTGAAAGCAGTGCTTAAGCTTAAGACGGTTTGTGCTAGGTGGATACCCATCTTTTGACACAAAGGGGGGTAAATGTAGAAAATGCCTCAGAATGTCGAGGGCAAACCTAGCTCTTAAAACAGAATAGGTTATAATATAAAACAGTAAAACCATATACAAACCACTTTCTTTTTTGATGGGACTAGTCCGATTACATCAACACATTGTATGTTTGGTATGTTCTTGGCGTCGTTCATAATTCTCAAAGGTCCTGGCATCTCAGAACCATCTTGTTCAAGCTCCATGATAGCTATATCCAAACACCCATCTACCATGATATCTTTAACTTTGAAATGATGACTCTGGGATGTGCCGGGTTTGAAATCAACATAACTGTCAGTCAGGCAATCTGAAAAATCTAAAAAACATGAGTTCGAGTAAGACAGCCTCGCGCCGCCTAGCCATGTTCTCAACCAACCATGGTGACTTGAATGATCTATCTTTTAAAAGAATGTACACTGTACTGAATACTGTAAAGCACTTATTAATTTGTCATTGTTTTTATTTAGGCGCTTTTGGCGATCAAGGTAAAAACTGCCAAAATAATAAAACCCCGACAAAGATCAAAGAGCACGAGAGAAGTACAACAAACTGGCAGAAATTTTATTTCCAGTATACATCGCAAGTACGAATATTATAGTGCAATACAACATCGAAGGCATTATTTGTGAAAACAAGTAGAATTGTATTTACTTTAAAAGTCGAACAGAGTGTAAGGGAGCGTGACTCAAAACTTATAACAATCCAGCCAGAGTAAAAGCTATTGTATCAAAGTAAAAGTGTATTTACCTCTTTAGAATGAAAGTGAAGGTATTTATCAGAAATTGATACAATTACTTCACCCCCACGAGACACGAAAACGAAGTAACTAAACCTAAGCAAACATCACAAGCGGATAGTCGAAAGGACATTAACTTTCCCACAAAATGGCTAAAAGGTTATCCAAAATAAAAAGATATAAGCAATACATATATGCAAAAACAAACTTTATCAAATTATAAACCATGACAGAAAAACCGCCTTTGAACCACAGTATAGGACCTGAATTGTACAGTGTTTTGGACTGTACGTGACATGCGATATTGTACAGTCACAGTTCGACACTTGTTGCATCAATTGAAGTTAACACGGTATGTAAAGTTTGTGCCCATTTATCTTTTCTGGCAGTTACCTCAAACCCTTGTTATTCAGTTGTGAGTTTGATATATAAGAAACATGTCAGGCACGTAAGCGTGCATTGTGTACATTTTAAGAGCAATGGGAATGGCTTGATCATTTTGGCGTACAAGCCTTGAAATGATTCTGCCTGCAAAATCTGCCAATATTAGCTAACTAGCATGCGTGAATGTGTTTATCAACGACTTCCAAGGTGTCATCTCAAAATGCGATAAAATACCACAGTACTTCCTCTTGGGCTAAAGCAACTTTGTATTGGCACTTGCAGAAGCATGTTTCAGATTTGTACAGTCATCTGATGCGATTTTGAACTGTGCCCAGAAGAGATTTTAAAGTTTAATGGAGAAATTCCATTAGTTTGCAGCAAAATCTCTTTTACACTTACCTTTGCTATGAACGTCATAGTGGACGCGGAGAAGATAGTAACAAGCTAGTAATGATTATTATTGCTCTCATTTGTGTCCTGTATAATACGTATCATGACAGCGTGAAAACGAGAGTGTCAAAAGATGACCTGAATCGCTCACCTGATTTCAAGCTAAGCTTTTCTATCTTTAGCTCTGGCGACCATTTTTCTAAACAGAGCGGAACCGTTTTAGCTTCTATGGTAGAGGGTCACCTAAGCAATATAACTGTGAATAAAAATATATCCTCGCCAAATTGTAATGTTCTACTAATTTATACATCCAGTCAACGATTTCTAATAACATTTTATGATTTCAAAATTTTTAAAGTAAGTAAATCTTTCCTATACGTCAACGATATTCGCCCGATACTTAAATAAAATCGGCATTTGACTCAGTATTTATCCAAATGAAATAACATACACATTAGTAGAGCCAATTTTAAAACGATTTCTTTTGTTCAGAGTCTTGTAAGAATTTTTATCTGTTTGGCTGAGAAATAAAAAAGAAATATTTTGAATTTTAATCATTTCCATTCACTCCTTCACTCCTCATACAAACATTTAACCCCGTTACGGGTCGAGAGATGTCTATTACAGTGCGGGGTTAAAAGTCTATATCAGGATTGTATAGAAATAATTAAAATTTAAAATATTCATATTTTGCAGACAAGCAGATTAAATTTTCTTACTAGTATCGAAAGATTATTTAATATTTTAAAACTGTTTCGGTAATTAATGAGTTATTTTATCTGGATATATTCTGAGATTACTGCCCATTTTATTCAAGTACGGTGCAAATACCGTTGACAAATTATGCAAGATTTTCATACTTGTCAGTAATCATAACGTTTCATAGGAATCGTTGACTAGGTATATAAATTTGTCGAAAACGGCCATTAGGGGAAGAGAATTTATATTCACAGTTATGCTGCGGTTTTAAAGCTCTTAAATCCCCGTTGTTTTCTGTTGATTACGACTCGCGCTAATCCATCGGTAAGAAAGATAACTCTGTATTGACCAGGTGTGTGACGTCGTGACACAAGCTCGAATGCACAAAAGTAAAATAAAAATCGAAAATGAGTTCCTTTAAGAACAAGGGAAACACTCATAAGAAAGAAGATGGGTCATACTACGTAGTTTCGGCTTATAAAGTCTCATCAGTGACCCTGTAATGATCCAGCAACGAAAGCCAGAGGAAACATACTGCAATTTTGCGAATTTCGAATAGGCAGTCGATTCAAAGATTGATATAAATCAAAATGGGGTCCAAATAATTGAAAACCTGTCTAGAATATGAGTCTAAACCAATAATTTATTTCTGATTTTTCAGAATATTTACGCTGATCTCAAAGGACCAAAAGTAAAATATAAACTGCACTATAAAAGCCCGATAATACGTCTCAAAGCAAAGGCAATCAAAACTTAATTGTTACAAAGAAACTGTTGAAGTTGCATTATAAACTTGCTAAACCCCAACCATTTTCAACGCCCATTTGCAATAAGGCTTTGGGGTAGCGCATCGAAAGATTCAACCTTAGGTGCTGAATTAAACTGGACTGAATCTTTTTAAAATAACTTTCCCTTTCAAAACGGACTCGACCTCAAAAAGCCTTTTAAATACGCTCAGTAGGGACCAATGCAATATAGAATTAAATATTTGCAACTGGTCCCAGCATTCGAGAAGACAGATTCCGAACTCGTCTTCTAATGGTTGAATTTAATATCTCTTCCAAGTCGCAAGGAAGTATCTCACGGTGTATTTTGTGCAAAACTTCCCTTTTAATTATTCACAATTAATCGCAGATCTCACATGTCACTGTACAAAACCAATTGTCCTAGATATCAGATCACTGTACAACGACAGTACAACTGACTGTACAATTATTTATTCAAGTAGCGACATTTTAAACGCTGGTTAAAGAAGATTGGAGTCACGTATGTTACAAAACCAAGGCAACGCTTGGAAAATAACATTTTAATTCGGAGGATTCTAAAACAGCGCCATCGTTTTGGGACAAAATCATTTGTATTTTAGGACGTTTGATTGACTAAGACATTCCGATAGCTCATAAGAAACCTGACAACCAACCTACGCGTTTCTTATACAATCCACACACAACAGCCAATTTGTAAGATATGAAGGTTTTACCATAACCCTCAAAATGAATAAATAAACAAAATTTTTACATACCGTGTCACCCTTATTTAATCCCGCAAGTGACAAACCGTCACTGTACAGAATCGCAGGTCACATTCAGTTTCAAACACTGTACAGTTCCGGTCCTTCACTGTGGGATCGGTCAGCAAAAAGTATTTCACTGTGTGTGTGTGTGTGTGTGTGTGTGTGTGTGTGTGTGTGTGTGTGTGTGTGTGTGTGTGTGTGTGTGTGTGTGATGGGTGTTAAATCGGTTTTACATTGCCATAATCCTTGCCCTTGGTTCTATGGTGGTTAAGACAAATAAGTAGAGCATGTCGTTAGGGAGCGTAACTTCAAAGTTATTCCATCCAGCCAGAGTAAAGGCTATTTTATGTATCTAGTTTTTGCTTCACTTGTCAAGCTATTTAGCGTGCTTAATAAAAATCAAAACTGAGTTCCTTTAAGAGCAATGAAAACATTCATCTGAAAGAAGATGGGCCACACCACGCAGTCCCGGCCAACAAAGCCCCACCAGTGACCCTGCAATGATCCGGCAAATACAAAAACTCGACTGAATACAAGAAAAATACATCTGGAAAGTAATTGTCAAAAAATGCATGCATAATCAGCAATTGACGGCTTGGGTGATTAATTAAAAATAGAACTGATTTGAATTCACTCACACACCAAGAACAATGCAATGTGCAAAACAGATGATAATTACCGTGTATGACTTGCAAATCAGCTTGTGCACCTAGCATGCATAAGACACATAGGGTTACATCAGAGATCACAGATGCTTATTTCCGCGTTAAAATTAGCTCATACAAACGGTCGTAATGTTTATCTTAAACCATTATTATTTTGTTTCTACGTTGCTTTCTACAGGAAACAGCTGGTTGTGTCTTAATACCGGCTAGGAAGCGATATAAAATAAAATGTTACTCACATAGCAAAGAAAAGCTGCCTTTTTACTGCATCACTTAAATCGCACTTTTTTGTGCAAAATGTGTAACGAAATGCATGGGCAACCACATTTGCTTGTACACGCGTAGACCTATACTGCCTGCCAAAATGTAGGCACAAAGACATGGAATGCGTGTTTAATGGAAGAAAGAAAATAAATAAAATGTCATCTTTATTGTAACAAATGCTTCAAAATTTCGATTATACTGCAAACAAACGATACAGCGTACCGGAAACAAACGCTCTAGCGATTACCAGGCTGTATACAACGCATCTACAACAGATAGATGTAAATACAAAAACAGGGCCTCGGTATCAGAAGAAATTGCTTTATTTAACTATACTTCTGGAGTGTGACTGATCAAACCATCGAAATCGTTATTGTCAATATTTAATAAATCATCCAAATATCTAGAAGTCGAGCGAAGTCGAGCGAGAGGCCTCAATGATTTCAATTTGGTTTTAAACGAAAAGCGACATCTTAGAGTATCATTCATAACCAAACAAGAACAAAACGGTCACAAAGGGTGCGCAACTCGTACCCATCGGAATGCCCACAATTTGTCTTAATAAATTAGTACCAAATGGTATGTAAATATTGTCAAGTAGAAAGGTGAGAGCTTCACACACTAAAAATGCAGTTTACTAAGTTTCAGTTTACTAAGTTGCAGTTTACCGCACGCGAGTACTGGTAGAGGATCTATATAGAAGTGGAGGCAATGATCAGGAAACGATACAGTAAACCCACAGCTCCCATCTCACAGACCTCAAAAGGAAAGAAACACAAACATGAAACAACAGACCCTAATTGAAACATCAAATGTGGAAAGCCAAAAGGAGTTACTTTCCAACAAAATGGCCAATAGGCTATCCAAAATAAAAAAAATAAATGACACAAACACCCAAAGACAAACCATTACAAAAATAAACCGCGGCAGAAGATCCGCCCTGGAACGGTCAGCGGAAACGAATTCCACTGGGGGGGGGGGGGGGGGGGGGGGCTTAAATCGATTTAACGTGGCCACAATCCTCGCCCTTACTTCCGTCGCTATTAAGACAAATAATTTGTTCAGTCCGCATGAAGGCCTCTAACTCATCAGTGTAACTTCTCCGCGAACACAAAAATCAAACAACCACAGAGATGAAACAACGGCGAGGACTCGACAGCAAGAAACTACTGAAATGCTGGAGCAAAGGAAAACCAACAGTTAGACTCCGATGGGCCAGACCAGAGACAGAGCTTAACCTGCCCAGGTAAAGCGGTGCGAGTTGGACCGTCTATGCCTATAAACCCTATTTGTTTCTTTGGGCGACAGGGTTTGAGACGTTATTTCGGGTGTCGGGTAAATGTCCAACAAAATTGGAAGAAACGTCTCCAAAATGACCTATAAAGTGTTGACGGGGATGTTAAACCTGAAACAATAAACTTCGACAAAACGATCTTTTTTTTTCCTTATTTTCTAGGTTTTGTCGATTATTAAAGCAAACACTAATTGACAGATTTTTTCTTTGGGTTAGTTTCATATCTGATATATTAGTAAAAGTCAACTAATAAATTATACATGATTTACTGTACTGAAAATCCCCCATCCACCTCCAAATTAGGATGTCGGAAGGCTGTATAATTAAACAAGAGGTACATGATGGCCCTGGATCGATAACCTGATCAAAAGGGTAACCAATTGGCCCCGAGGAGCGTCATTTTTGGCCCCAGGGCTATAATTTGAATAATATTGGCAGTGGTCTAAAAGGTGAAACTTCATACCAAATATCAAAGACCCGAGCCATCTGGTTTCAGACAAAAAGATTGTTAAAGGTTTTCCTTAAACAAGTCTATATAATACCTGCGGGCCCTGGGGTGGGGCCATTTCCGTCCACAGGGCTATAATTTGAACAATGTTGGTAGAAAACCACAAGATAAAGCTTCATACTTAATTTCAAAGACCTTGGCCTTCTGGTTTCAGACAAGATATTTTCAAAGGTTTCCCCAATATAAGTCTATGGAAAAGCAGTCGGCATCAAGGTGGGCCCATTTTTGGACCCAGGGCTATAATTTGAACAACCATGGTAGAGGTCCAATAGATGAAGCTTCAGACCAAATATCTAAGTCCTTGGCCTTTGCGGTTTCAGGGAAGAAGATTTTTAAAGATGTTCACTACATAAGCCTTTGTGAAACCAAAGGGCCCTGGGCGGGGGCTTTTTGGCCCCAGGGCTATAATTTGAACAATCATGGTAGAGGTCCGCCAGATGAAGCTTCCTACCAAATATCAAAGACCTGGGCCTTGCGATTGCAGAGAAGAAGATTTTTAAATATTTTCCCTATATAAGCCTTTGTGAAAAAAGGGCCCGGGAAGTGGCATATTTGGCCCAAGGGCTATAATTTGAACAATCATGGTAGAGGTCCGCTAGATAAGGCTTCATTTTTTATTTTTATTCATACTAAATATCAAAGAACTGGACCTTGCGGTTTCAGAGAAGAAGATTTTTCCTTTATAAGCCTATGTAAAAACCAAACTATATTTGGCCCCAGGGCAATTATTTGAACAATCTTGGTAGAGGTCCACTAGATGAAGCTTCATACCAAATATCAAAGACCTGGGCCGTGCGGTTTCGGAGAAGAAGATTTTTAAATGAGTTTCCCTATATAAGCCTATGTAAAACCAAAGGGCAGGGGAATTTTATAGCCCCAGGGCTATAATTTGGACAATCATGGTAGAGGTCCGCTAGATAAGGCTTCATACTAAATATCAAAGAACTGGGCCTTGCGGTTTCAGAGAAGATTTTCCCTTTATAAGCCTATGTAAAAACCAAAGGGCCCAGACGCGGGGAAATTTTTAGCCCCAGGGCTATAATTTGAACAATTTTGGTAGATGTCCACTAGATGAAGCTTCATACCAAATATCAAAGACCTGAGCCTTGTGGTTTCAGAGAAGAAGATTTTCGGCCCTAGGGCTATAATTTGAACAATCTTGGTAGAGGTCCATTAGGTGAAGCATCTTACCAAATATCAAAGACCTGGGCTTTGCGGTTTCAGAGAAGAAGATTTTTAAAAATTTTCCCTATATAAGCCTATGTGAAACCAAAGGGCCGGGACGGGGGCATTTTTGGCCCCAGGGTTATAATTTGAACAAACTTGGTAGAAATCCACTAGGTGAAGCTTGGTAGAAGACCTGGGCCTTGCGGTTTCAGAGAAGAAGATGGGCGGGGGCATTTTTAGCCCCAGGGCTATAATTTGGACAATCTTGGTAGAGGTCCACAAGATGAAGCTTCATACGAAATATCAAAGACCTTGGCCTTGCGGTTTCAGAGAAGAAAATTCTTAAAGAGTTTCCTTCAGAATCAGAATCATAATTATTACTGGTGACACCTGTGATATGGGAAGTAAGTCCCTAGCTCATACCAAATATCAAAAACCTTGGCCTTGAGGTTTCAGAGAAGAGGATTTTTAAAGATTTTCCCGTTTAAGCCTATGTAAAACCAAATGGCCCAGGGGCGGGGGCATTTTTTGGCCCCAGGGCTATAATTTGAGCAATCTTGGTAGAGATCCACTAGATGAAGCTTCATACGAAATATCAAAGACCTTGGCCTTGCGGTTTCAGAGAAGAAAATTCTTAAAGAGTTTCCTTCAGAATCAGAATCATAATTATTACTGGTGACACCTGTGATATGGGAAGTAAGTCCCTAGCTCTAACCAGAGAGGTAAACTTAGCTACACAATCCTCAGCACCTTCAGCCGTCGAAATAATCGAATCGGGAAGGGCATTCCAATCTCTAATGGTTCGGGGGAAGAAATATTCTTTATAAATGTCCGTTCTTGCAGTAAGGGCCTGAAACATCATTGAATGGTGCTTTCTGCAGTGCCTAGCTGGGGGAACAAGGTCATCTGTTGGAATACTGGCAGCACCCTTTAAACCTTTGTATAAGAGTATGAGCCTACTGTCTCTTCTCCTTTTCTTGAGAGACTGCCATCTTAATTTTCCTAGAATTCCAGTCATTCTCCCAGTTTCAGAGCAGTAATTTCCAGTTACAAATCTAGCCGCTCTATTCTGAACTTTTTTAATTTTTTCATTGAGGACCACTCCGCTTGGGTCCGAGATGCAACTACCATATTCCAAGATTTGGCTGACAAGTCCCCTGTATGCTGTCTCTTTCACATCCTGAGGACACTGATGAAGATTTCGCCCAAGGAAACGAAGTGTTCTATTCGCCTTTGTACACATGTTGCTAATGTTTGTATTCCATCTCAAATCATTAGTGATTGTCACCCCAAGATACTTAATGGAATTCACATTTTCGAGGACCGTTCCCTCTAAAGTGTAAGAAGCCTCAATTTTATTAGATCTCTTCCTAGTTATCATCATAATATTGCATTTAACTGGCTGAAATCTCATGCCCCATTTTCGGGCCCAACATCCTAATATATCTATGTCAGCCTGAATAATTCTATGTAAAACCAAAGGGCCCCGGGGCGGGGGCATTTTTGGCCCCAGGGCTATAATTTGAACAAACTTGATAGAAGTCCACTTGATGAAGCTTCATACCAAATATCAAAGACCTGAGACTTGTGGTTTCAGAGGAGAAGTTTTTTTTAAAGATTTTCCCTATATAAGCCTATGCAAAACCAAAGGGCCCCGGGTCGGGGGCATATTTTGGCCCCAGGGCTATAATTTAAACAATCTTGGTAGAGGTTCACTGGGTGAAGCTTCTTACCAAATATCAAAGACCTGGGCATTGCGGTATCAGAGAAGAAGATTTTTAAATAGTTTCCCTATATACGTCTATGTAAAACCAAAGAGTCCCGGAGCGGGGACAATTTTGGCCCCAGCACTACAATTTGAACAATCTTCGTAGGAGTCCTTTAGATGAAGCTTCACACCAAATATCAAAGGCCTGGGCCTTGTGGTTTCAGAAGAAGATTTTTAAAGATTTTCCCCTTTTTAAGCCTATGTAATACCAAAGGACCAAGGGGCGGGGGAATTTTTGGCCCCAGGGCTATAATTTGAACAATCGTGGTAGAGATCCACTAGATGATATCAAAGACCTGTGCCTTGTGGTTTCAGGAGAAGATTTTTAAAGATTTTTCCTATATAAGTCAATGTGAAACTAATGGGGTCCGGTGCAGGGACAATTCTTTGCCCCAGGGCTATAATTTGAACAATCTGTATAGAGGTCCACTAGATGAAGCTTCATACCAAATATCAATATCCTATATAAGCCAATGCAAAATCAGAAAGGGCCCTGGGTCCGGGACATTTTTGGTGCAAGGGCTATAATTTGAACAATCTTGGTAGAGGTCCACTGGATGATATCAAAGACCTGTGCCATGTGGTTTCAGGAGAAGATTTTTAAAGATTTTTCCTATATTAGTCAATGCGAATATAATGGGGTCGGGTGCAGGGACAATTCTTTGCCCCAGGGCTATAATTTGAACAATCTAGATAGAGGTCCACTAGATAAAGCTTCATACCAAATATCAAAGACCTGTGCATTGCGGTTTCAGAGAAGAAGATTTTTAAAGATTTTCCCTATATAAGCCTATGTAAAACCAAAGGGCCCCGGGCCGGGGAGTATTTGGCCCAAGGCTATAATTTGAACAAACTTGCTATAGATTCACTAGGTGAAGCTTGGTAGAAGACCTGGGCGTTGCGGTTTCAGAGAAGAAGAGGGGCGGGGGCATTTTTGGCCCCAGGGCTATAATTTGGACAATCTTGGTAGAGCTCAACTATATGAAGCTTCATACCAAATATCAAAGACCTGGGCCTTGCGGTTTCAGCGAAGAAGATTTTTGAAGATTTCCCCCTTTTTTAGCCTATGTAATACCAAAGGACCAAGGGGCGGGGGCATTTTTGGCCCCAGGGCTATAATTTGAACAATCGTGGTAGAGATCCACTAGATGAAGCTTCATACCAAATATCAAAGACCTGGGCCTTGCGGTTTCAGAGAAGAATATTCTTAAAGATTTTTCCTCTATAAGCCTATGTAAAACCAAAGGGCCCCGGGGCGGGGGCATTTTTGGTCCCAGGGCTATAGTTTGAACAAACGTGGTAGAGGTCCACTTGATGAAGCTTCATACCAAATATCAAAGACCTGAGCCGTGTGGTTTCAGAGGAGAAGCTTTTTAAAGATTTTCCCTTTATAAGCCTATGCAAAATCAAAGGGCCCCGGGGCGGGGGCATCTTTTGGCCACAGGGCTATAATTTGAACGTTCTTGGTAGAGGTCCACTGGGTGAAGCTTCTTACCAAATATCAAAGACCTGGGTATTGTGGTTTCAGAGAAGAAGATTTTAAATAGTTTCCCTATATAAGTCTATGTAGAACCAAAGGGTCCCGGAGCGGGGACATTTTTGGCCCCAGCACTACAATTTGAACAATCTTCGTAGGGGTCCTTTAGTTGAAGCTGCACACCAAATATCAAAGGCCTGGGCCTTGTGGTTTCAGAGAAGAAGATTTTTTAGATTTTTCCTATATAAGCCAATGCAAAATCAAAAATGGCCCCGGGTCCGGGACATTTTTCTGATGAAAACCCAAGAATGATATTCTTCTTATTTAATATACTGCAAACATATGTTGTGGGTGCTCGTTAAAACCGCCTCATTGAGTCGGTTCTTAGGAGTACCCACAACCTATGACTTAGAGCAGAAATAAGAGAATTAATATATCCTTTCTCTATATAGAATGGGGGGTGGGGTGGTGTCTTCGCTTTACTGACTTGTTGACATGTGTAAACAATGCAGGATTCCAGATAAAAATAGTGGGGCTTGAAGAAATAGATTGGGCTGCATGATGCTCTCACGCAGACCTGAAACTGACCACACATCCACATATGAGTACTAGTAAACCACTCAGAAGTTCTAAGCACGCACAGGAACAGTGGTCCGAGGTGGATCGTCCATGCATATAAACCCTATTGGTTTCATTGGGCGACAGAGCTTGAGATGTCATTTCATCTCAGTGTTGGGTAAAAGTCCCACCAAATTGGAAGCAATGTCTCTAAAATGACCTATAGTGTTGACAGGGAACGTTAAACCTCAAACTAAACAAATAAACAAAACATCTGCTCAAAACTTAGATTCCAGTAACAGACATAATAATACTGTTGTTTGTGAAAAATAAGTTTTACCCCTGTAAACCCCATTTTACAACATAAAAGTAGGGTTGGTTCAAGGGGGTCAAATTATAGAGGCGTGTTTTCCTGATGGAAAGTCTTTAGAAGCCCGGGATTGATCCTGCGATCCTTGGCTTATCAGGCGAGTAGCATAGCCTATATTCCACAGATTTTGTTTTGTTTGTATTTGAGTTTAATGGCCCAGTCAACACTATTTTAGGTCATTTTTGAGCCGGCCAGTCTACCTAACCACACTTTTCCTGGGCAGGCTTATTCGAAAGCGGTTAACCAGTAGTGCACATTCTTTCTCCAGAAACTGACAACTGCCCTTCTTGAATCAGCGGAAGGGGGCGAATGACCGTAGAAAAGATTTCATGATCAATCTCCACGAAAGAATGGTGCGGACCCCGGCAGGTATCGAACCCGCGTCCTCCTGAACACCAGTCAGACGCGCATCTGACTACTGAGGCCGCACTATTCCACAGAGGCTTCTACATACATTGTTGAATCATAGCTGAAAACGCTGTTTCAAGTTCAACATATTCAAATGGCTGCCAACTTTGACACATCTTATTTGCTTGCACTGGAAGTGGTGCATGAACCCAGTGGGGCAACATCATTGAAACAACATCCATTACATTGAAATCAAGCTTAAGGGCGAGGATTGTGGCCACGTAAAATCGATTTAAGCCCCCCAGTGGAAATCTTCCACTGACCGTTCCAAGGCGGCTCTTCTGTGGCGATTTATTTTATGTTGTTGTTTGTTACTTACTGTGTGTATCACTTGTGTCTTTTAGTTTCGGATGACCATATGGCCATTTTGTGGGAAAGTAACTGTCCTTATGGCCTTCCTTTGTTTAGGTTTCCATTATGGTCTGGTCGCTTAATGTTTGTATTTCTTTCCCTTTGGTGTCTTTTATGGGTGGAGTAAGTTAATTGTATCAATTCCTGATCTTTGTTTTACTTCTACTTTTTATTCAATGTTGTATAATTCATAATAAAACATAATAGCTAACTACATTCAAATGCAACAGTGCAAGTTGTAATATATATTAAATTGCGTGTAAAATTCCCAATTAGTTAGGTAATTCAATATCTTGAACCAGCTGATGAGCCTAAAACTGCTTTAGATGTTATCAGTTATAGCCTGTGTCCAGGGCCTAATAAAACTTCATCAATGTCAGATTTTATAGCCTTGTCTCAAACTATCTTAGAGGAATGAAAATGCACCAAGCTCTCCCTTTAAGCTAAAAAGGTTAAATGAATCAACCGTGACGTATGGTTACCAGTCCGGCCACGATCCTGTGTTTTGTTTTGTTTGATTTGAGGTTTAACGTCCCCGACAACACTGAATAGGTCATTTTGGAGACGTTGCTTCCAATGTTGTGGGACTTTTACCCGACACTGAGATGAAATGACATCTCAAGCCCTGCCACCCAATGAAACCAATGGGGTTTATATGCATGGACGGTCCGATTCGCACCTCTTTGCCTGGACAGGCTTAGATCCTCTAAGCAGATTACCAGTACTCGTGTGCGGGTCGGTTTCAGCTCTGCGTGGAAGCATTAAGCAGTCCCTCTATTTCTTTAAGCCCCGATGGGCGGGGGCCAACGATCCTGTGTACCACCTTCACACCAGCACTGATAGAAACCATATGTTCAGGATCAAACTTTTGATGTGTGATGGAAGGTCGTGCCTAGAAAAGAAGAAAATGTATTTTGTTCTCAAAAAGCATCATGTGAGAACGTATTGCATCATTTTTCATTAAACCCTGGACAGTAAGACTGAGTGAGTGAGTGTTTGAGTTTTACTTCCAACCAACAGCTAAGGTCATACGGAGACGATACCTCGGTTTACAGACACATCCGAAAGTCTGGAGAAGTCCGGGATAGATCCTGCGATCCCTGGTTTACAAGGAGAGTAGCATAACCACTACACCACGGAGGCTTCTAATAGACAGTTAGAAGCTGGTCGGAAAGTGGATGGCGTTGACTCTGATTCTCGGTGCCACATGTGTGTGATCTATTTGTCTGTTGGAGCGACATCTTACTATCAACAGAAGACGCAAGTGGACGTCGACGTAGCGGAAGACCGAAGTCAGTACGTCAAGATCGATTCATCCGACAGACGCATATGCGAAGCAGATTTCCGCCGGCATCTGCTACACTGTACCTGTAGATAAACAAAGGGTTTCAACTACCGACTAATAAGCACTGACACTGTTCGTCGCCCTTATGCTTTGCACTTTTGAGAGCTAGACGTCCCCGTCGTGACCAAAATTAAGACGTCGGCACAGTACGGAACACTCACGCTGGTGCATGAAATACGTACATGTATATTGGCGTCTAAGTGACTCGCGTGATATGCGTTTCAGTGACACATCGCACTTCAGCGTGAATCACGCCGGTTGTCGTTTCGGGACGTTTCGACATATAGGTGTAAGGTATGCCGAGGCGACGCGTGCGTAATAGAGCATGACATATCGGATGGAATAAGCGAAATGGTATGTCGAGCTATTGCATGTAGCTAGCGACATTAAGAACATTCAAGATCATTGCTGAGACGTTAACTGAACAGCGAGACGTTACATCAATCAAGTGCGTCGGCCTCACGTGGTTCCATTTATTTGTTTACGCTCAGAATCCGGGATATCTAATCCAGCAGGATTACGCGCGGGTTTATAGTACTGTTCTTACTCAAAAATGTCTTCCAGCCAATGGAATTCATGTACTGGACTGACCAGCCTTTCTCCTCCGATCTCTTTGTGAAAAATAGAGTATCTTTTGGGGGGAGGTATCCACAACCGACCGGACAAAAATGTTACTAATTGACAATTGTATTGTTAAAACTTGAATATTAATGTTTAGTTTTGAAAACGAAAATAGTTTCTTTCCAAAATTTGAAACATCGAATGGCATTTCATGATACCACCAGTGTATAGACATCTGCAAACATATCATACAATGGGATTTGCAGAAAAACTTTTCTAAATTTTAAGATCTTTTTAGAAAGGCTGTCTGTAAGTTTTCACGGCCCCCGCCCATAGGGGCTTGAAGAAATATATGGGCTGCATGATGCTTCCACGCAGAGCTGAATCCGGCCCGCACACTAGTACTGGTAAACCGCTTAAAGGATCTAAGCCTGTCCAGGAACCGCGGTGCGAGGCGGACCGTCCATACTAATAAACCCTATTTGTTTCATTGGGCGACAGGGCTTGCGGTGTCATTTCATCTCAATGTCAGGTAAAAGTCCCACAAAATTGGAAGCAAAAAATTTTTCGCGCTCTAAGGGCTGTAACTGCAAAACCGAATGTCAGATTCAAGAATAATTCAAACTCATCTGAGATTTTATGCTTGTTCTCGTTTACTGAAAGTTTCAAAAAGATTAGATTAGAAACGGCTGAGAAAAGGTGGAGACACTATTTTTCACTAATATTTATGCTCAAGGGCAGGTAATTCGAAAGCCTTTTGTCTCATACGGCCCAAATTCGAACTAAACCTAGACTGTAAGCTCCTTCTGGTTATCTGGAAGTTTGATGAAGGTCAGTTCAGAAATAGCCAAGCAAAGTTGGAGACATCGTTTTCCCATTATAAGTCTATGGGAAAATTTTTCACCCTCAAGGGGATGTAACTGGAAATCTGGAAAGTCAGATTCAAGCCAAAATCGAACTCATTAGAGATTTTATACTTATCCAATCAGATCAAAAACGGTTGCGGAAAGCTAATATTTATGCTGAAATGCAGGTAACTCAGAAGGCATTTGACCTGCGTGGCCCAAATTCAAACTAAAAATAGACTGTATGCCCCTCCTAGTTATCCGCACGTTTGATAAAGATCTGATTTGAAATAGTCGAGAAAAGCTGGAGACGTCGTTTTCTTATTGAAAGTCTATGGGAAAATCTTTCACACTCAAGGATATGTTAATGGAAAACCACTGGTCAGATTCAAGTCAACTTTGAACTTGCTCGAGATTTTATGCTTGCCCTCTTTACGAAATGTTTCAAAATGATCCAATCAAAAACGGTTGAGAAAAGCTGGAGACATCATTTTTCATTTGCATTTATGCACAAGGGCAGGTACCTCCAAAGCTGTTTGTCCCATGCATCCCAAATATGAACTCGACGAAGACTGTAAGCCCCTCCTGGTTATCTGCAAGTTTGATGAAGATCGGAAAACCTCTGGTCAGATTCAAACCAAAATCGATCTCGTCCGAGATTTTATACTTGTCTTCGTTTATGAAAAGCTACAAAAAGATCGGATCATAAACGGCTGAGAAATACTGGAGACACCATTTTTCACTTATATTTATGCTCAAGCGCCAGTAACTTCGAAGTTGTTTGTCATGTGCAGCCCAAATTCAAACTCGACATAGATTGTAAGCCCCTCCTGGTAATCTGCAAGTTTGATGAAGATCGGATCAGAAATGGCCGAGAAAAAGTGGAGACGTCGTTTTCCCCATTATACGTCTAAGGAACCTTTTTGTTTCCATGGCAACCACAGTTCTGATCAAAACTGGTCCAAAACCTAATGAAGTCAATCCCATAACCCAGTGATGCTCGCATAAAATCTGGTTGGGATTGGCCAGCTAGTCACTTAGATATTCAAGTTCAAAGGTGTGGACCACGGACGGACGACGGACGGATGCCTACCTATACTATAAGTTCACCTTGTGAGCATTCGGCTAAGGTGAGCTAAAAAGATCAGATCATAAACGGCTGAGAAGAGCTGGAGACACCATTTTTCACTTATATTTATGCTCAAGGGCAGGTAACTCCAAATTGACTGGCCTCCGTGGCCTAGTGGTTAGGAGTGCTGACTCGTGATCATTAGGTCTCTCACCGATGTGGGCCTCGGAACGCGGGCATTTTAACCCAGGGGTATAATTTGAACAATCTTGATAGAGGTTTAAAAGACTTCATACCAAACAACAAACACCTGAGCCTTCTGATTTTGAGACAAGAAGAAGAAAGGTTTTCCCTATGTAAGTCTATGAAGAAACAAAGGGCCCGGGGGCGAGGGTATTTTTGGTCCCAGGGCTACAATTTGAACAATCTTGGTAGCGGTCCACTAGATGAAGCTACACACCAAATATCGAAGACCTGGGCCTTGTGGTTTTAGAGGAGAAGATTTGTAAAGTTTTCATTAAAAAATCTATTTTTGGCTCCTGTGACCTTGGTGTGCAGCGGACCGGAACAGTTTGAACAATGTTCAAAGGGGACGACCTAAGGATCATTCCTGTCAAGTTTGGTCAAAATCCGATCAGTGGTTTAGGAGTAGATGTCGTTTGAAGAAATTGTGCACGCATGGACACACGCACGGACGGACGACGGACAAAAAGTGATCACAAAAGCTCACCTTGTCACTACGTGACTGATGAGCTAAAAGTAGGTCAAGGTCACAAGGTCAGAAATTATGGAATCGTTGGAAATGTCTTGTGACAAAGAATGCACATGTGAAATATGAAAGTCCTATCACTTACCAATCGAAATTTATGGCCAATGTTTAAGTTTTTGAAAAGTAGGTCAAACGTCAAGGTCAAGGTCACGAGGTCAGAAATAATGGTACCAATAGAAAGGTCTTGTTAAAAAGAATGCACATGTGAAATATGAAAGCCATATCACTTACCAATCGAAAGTTATGGACTATGTTAAAGATTTTTTAAAAATAGGTCAACTGTCAAGGTCAAGGTCAGGAGGTCAAAAATTATAGTACCACTAGAAAGGACTTGTGACAAGGAATGCACATGTGAAATATGAAAGCCCTATCACTTATTAATCGACAGTTGTGGCTAATGTTAAAGTTTTTAAGGTCAAGGTCACGATGTCAAAAACTATGTTATCGCTGGAAAGCACTTGTGACAAGGAATGCTGTGTGAAATATGAAAAGGTCACGATGTCAAAAACTATGTTATCGCTGGAAAGCACTTGTGACAAGGAATGCACGTGTGAAATATGAAAGCCATATCAGTTACCATTCAAAAGTTTTGCTAAATGTTAAAGTTTTTGCGAATGTTTAAGTTTTTGCGAATGTTTAAGTTTTTGCGAATGGTTAAAGTTTTTAAAAAAGAAGTAGGTCACATGTCAAGGTCAAGCTCACGAGTCAAAATTATGGTATCACTGGAAAGGTCTTTGACTCGAGGTCAAAAAATTATGGTACCACTAGAAAGGTCTTGTGACAAGGAATGCACATGAGAAATATGAAAGCCCTACCACTTACCAATCAACGGTTATGGCCAATGTTAAAATTTTTGAAAAACGTAGGTCAAACGTCAAGGTCAAGATCACGAGGTCAAAAAAGAACTATGGTACCGCTAAAAAGGTCTTGTGACAAGAAATGCACATGTGAAATATAAAAGCCCTAACACTTACCAATCAAAAGTTATGGCCAATGTTAAAGTTTTTTTTTTTTATTTATTTATTGTTTTTTTTTATTTTTTGCATTCATACAGAGACATAAAGACATTTATAACATATATTACATGGCATATCCAGAGTATTGGCAGTCACAGAGGTGAATTGAAAAAGATGTGATGTTAAATCATCTTCCCTGAAATTCGACTGACGGACGCCACCATCCTGAGGCCCGGAGACAGTAGACATCAAAACCATTTCTCAAATCTCGACTTTCCCGTGCCACCCGAACCCAGGATCCGAACCTCCGACAACCGGCACAGACGCCGTGTTGACTCTCTGGCTACAGCCCAGAGCCAAAGTGGCGTCTTACAATAAAACAGCACACGTCGGGTCCCTCAGGGGAAGCTCAATACTCTCCAATCAACCTCGTACCCAGACTACAGATGCTTGGAGTCAGGTCACCCGCCAGCGTCCCTAGCCATCCTTACACCCCGCCGTAACTGGAGCACCCCTACCACCGCAAGACGTGTCCAGCAAACATATATAAGTAAAATAAGAATGTCAAATATAAGTGGACGTCGACCCACCATCGGGGGCCATATCAGTATCCTTAGACCATACTTTCACTATTTCATATCGATGTCAAAACGTAGCAAAATAACAGGGATTGCAGCGGATGAAAAAGCAATATTATAATGTCATCTGTCAAGCAACCTCGCACCGGCCCAGCCACAGGTCCGAGGTCCACTGCATAGACCCGAGCCAGAAAGACAGGGCCTACACAGCTGACCGCGGACCTGCAGCCGGGACAGCCAGGAACTACCTGACCAATGACTATTGATTCCCGACCTCAGTATTAATACGATGACCTCCAACAATACAGGATAGTTAGTTAATAAAAAGGGGTACATACAACCGTCCGAGACGGCACAAAATAAGCTTGGCCCAACAAGCGACAGCGAGATTGGGGCCAACCTGATGGTATGAAGGACACTCCTCAATACCGCATTTGAAATCCCCACACTCATGATCTACCCACGGTGGCACGAGCTCTAACCATAGCAATATATTAAAAGACAAACCCGGCAAAACAACAAAAAACACAAGAACGCCAGCACGAGACTCCGATCCAAGCGTATGCGGGCCCAACAGCCCCACCCCCCGGACCCGGCATGTGCTTTTAATGCCAACGCCCTCGGTATCTATTAACATCACTGTCCTATGCAGGTGTGGAATATTTAAAGTTTGCTCCCCTACCTCACTTAGTTGCACTATTGCAGTACAACATCTTAAAACGTTGAGAAGGACAAACTCACAGTCTGAAACAATTGAGCCGGGGCACAGCACTCCCCACAACCCACACGCACGCCCGGCGAAAAAACAGACCAGCCCACGTACCCACACAGTCTAACCAGAGACCTCTTCTGCAGCACGTTGGGGCACCAGGCCCCTAGCCATCCGCGGAGTGCACACCGAAGTCCCCGACTAGACTGCACATACGTGCACTCCACCCAGAGTCCCCACAGGGCGCCCGTGCTCTATTGTAGGTCCCACCGCGCGCCGGCCCAACTCCATCAGAATATGCCGCCTTAAATGGCATCATAGTAGTATAAATGTGAGGGCAGGGAAGGAAAGAAAAAACAAAAAAACAAACAAAAAAAATCAGCAGACATGAAAAAAATGTGCATAAGGTCAAAAGTCGCATACCAATGGATACGTGCTTCGAACAAGTAACGTCATTCTATCCGCAGATCTGGAGGGACGATTAATTAACAGTTGGATCAATAATATTTGTTGTGTTAAACGGTACGGCGATGTAGTAAAAGGGCCAGCTCCATAACAGTACAAAATTACTTAGGCGAATATTGTCCGTAATTTAAAAAATATTCTCACAATCAGTTCAAAACCAGTACTATTTACAGGAACTATAACCAGAGTAGCACTACAGATGACACATCATAAATATTATAGAAAGTACTAACTATTGTTATTAATAATTAACACGTTATATAGTGTCCAAGTTCTCAAAATTTTCTAACTTGCTATTTTTAACTGCATTATACCTTTCCGTCAGATAATGATTCCTGATATTTGGTACAAACTGGTTAAAAACAGGAGTACTTTCTTCCATTCTCTTTCTGTAAATAAAGAGTTTTGCTTTAAGTATTAATTGATTGATTACTAAGTCGTAATAAGTAGAGCCAAACAAAATATCGGATTCCTTCCAATCATGAGGTAAACTAATTCCTTTTGATCTTAACAAGGCATTGAATCCTGTCCAAAATGTCGGGACATGTAAACAGGTCCAAAACATGTGTGATAAAGTTTCAGATGCATTCTGACAGAAGGTACATCTTTCGTTATTCTTTATTTTCATTTTAGTAAGTAGACGATTCGTAGCTAAAATTCTATGAAAAATCCTTTCTTGAAACCATAAAAGAGTTGAGTCTTTAGTTACCTTAAATAAAAGTTTGAATAACTTTTGCCAATCCGGTACGCCTCCAAAGTCAACAATTTGTTCCCACTTTCGAACTGTTACTGGGATATTATGATTAATTAAAATATCATATACAATTCTACATCCGCGGTTGTTTTGAATTATAGGATAAAGTAAAGCAGAAATAACTGGTCGATGACCGTTTGTTGGGAAGCGTTGGACAGGCAATCTTGCTAAATACGTCGAACATGCTGCAGTGATTCCTTGAAAAGTAAGGAAGTTTGTGTTGATGTTGTACCGCTTTTGAAATTCCCTTAATGAGTAAAAATTTCTATTTCGATCTAACAAATCACCGATAAAAAGTATACCACGTTCACTCCACTGTCGAAAAAAACAGCTCCTTCTTCCGACCCTGATATTATTATTATACCATATTGGTGTACTAAGGACGTCATTCCAGGTTACAGGTTGGGATGCTATAGTGAACTTATATAAGGCTTTATACACATCTTTCCAAAATGGGTTTTGAATAGCATCAATATTATTTTTAATGAAATCACTGCCATACAAAAAAAAATTCTCCACAAAAGGGCATAGAATGTCATATATTTTAAAACATTTTTTTTCTCATCTCTAAATTTCCTTTTTAACCAGCTTATTTTAAGGGCGTCTATAAATTTGTCAATATCGATCATCCGAAAGCCACCGTTCTCATAAACTTGAGTTATGACTGTCCACTTAATCCTGTCTGGTCCACCTTGCCACAAGAAGTTAAAGCACATATTTTGCAATCTTTTAATCAAATCAGCTAATGGATTTGGGAGACCCAAAAATAGGTGATTCAGCTTAGGAAGCGCGATAGATTTTTTTACTGCAATTTTTCTAATTGGTGTTAAAAATCTTCTTGTCCATGCTTTAAAAACTGACTCAACTTCCTCTAGTTTTGTTTTCATAATTAATACCGACAATTTCTGCTAATCTGGTGGACATGGTGATCCCTAAAAGTTTAAAGTTACCTTTCTCCCAATGTAAGTTATGCTCTTCGCAAAGAATCGTTTCTGAATTTTTCATTGATCCAAACCATATAACAGACGTCTTGTCAACATTAACGCCAAGGCCGGAAATTTCCGCATAGAATTTTAAAACAATAAGAGCCTGTTCAAGAGACTGTCTTCAGCCATTCAAAATAAACGATGTGTCATCTGCATACTGAGATATTACAAATTCTTTATTTCTTACTTTTATGCCCTTAATAAGATTATTATTTCTTATCATTATGGCCAAAATTTCCACACACAATAAGAACAGGTATGGAGAAATTGGATCGCCTTGTCGGCACCCTCGCTGTAAATTAAACCATTGTGATTGATGGCCATTTATTTGGACACATGGATTTGGGTTTTTATATAGGATATTTATCCACTGTTTAACGTCTTTTCCAAAATTAAAAAAGTCCAAGACACTATCAATAAAAGTCCATGACACAGAATCAAAGGCCTTTTCGAAATCTACTAAAAGCAAAAGTCCAGGTATGTTTTCTTGCTCTGTATAAAAAAATAAGTCACATATCAGACGGATATTTTCCCCAATATATCTTCCAGCCATGAATCCTGTTTGGTCCTCATTTATCAAATGTGGTAACACCTTTTTGAGTCTATTGGCCAAACATGTAGAAGCTAGTTTGTATGTACACTTCAGCAAAGAAATAGGTCTCCAATTTTTTAGCAACTGTCTATTTTTGTTCTGTTTAGGGATGCAAGTGATAATTCCTTCTTTCTGAGTAACTGAAAGTTCCTTAACATCAAAGCTATAATTAATGGATCTTAACAGAAAAATAACAATATCCTTCCAGAAAAATTTAAAAAATTCCATCGTGAACCCATCGGAACCTGGACTCTTGTTATTTTTAGAACTTTTTAAAGAAAATAGCAGTTCATCATATTTTATTTTTCCTTCCAAACGTTTTTGCATATCATTATTTAAAACAGGAACATTGTGATTTAATTTCTCTTTAAGATTCAAAATCTTAATTGGCCTTTTGGAATAGAGGTTTTTATAAAAAGTCATGGTTTCCTGAAGAATGAC
Organism: Lucinisca nassula; assembly: GCA_963580285.1. Lineage (NCBI taxonomy): Eukaryota > Metazoa > Mollusca > Bivalvia > Lucinida > Lucinidae > Lucinisca > Lucinisca nassula. The sequence continues at coordinate 49,057,949 of OY757012.1, read as the reverse complement.
ATCTTGGTCTGAAATGACCGCGCCAGAATCTGTAATAAGACTTGGCATACATTTGGAAATGAAGTTGCGATTTTCCATATTACAGAAATATTTAGTAACTTTCTCGCCTTCATCTATCCATTTAGCTTTACTTCTTAATTTAACCCCCTCCATCTTCTTTTTCCTCATATCTTCCAGTTTCCGTTTTAATTCGGTTAATTCATCTTGGTTCAATGTAGTCTGAGCCTCTAAAGTTTTAACGTCACTTAATAATTTTTCTTCCTCCTTATTTTCCTGTTTTTTTTTCAAGTAGGATGAATAGGATATGGTTTTACCTCGGATCTCCATTTATAAGACCTCAAGAAAAAGGTGATCATTAATGTCTAATAACAATTCTTCAATCAATATTTATTTAATAGGTAGGTTTATGTTTTGATCTATTGAAGCATATTGTTGTTTTACTGTCCCAATCAGGTTTTTTATTTCTGTCACATACTGTATGTCTTTCAGTAAAGAATTATTAAATTTCCAATAGGAGTGCCCCCTTTGAAACTTATTAATTTTTAGGGAGAGGAGAATTATTGAGTGGTCTGTTCGATAACCCGGTAGAATATCTGTTTCCTCCACATCAGGAAAAAGATCTTCCTGAATAAGGAAAAAATCTGTTCTAGCTCTTTTGTTACTGTTAGGCTTGGTCCATGTATACTGTAATTTATCTGCATTAAGCTCCCTCCAGATATCAGTTAGTCCACATTCGGTAATAGTATTTAAGACTTCGTGCCTTGCATTTGGATTGTTAATATTTCTGTAGTTATGAGAATCCTTCACAGGGTTTATCACTAGGTTGAAGTCACCTGCTAAGATTACACTGTTACCATATCTATTAATATCGTTTTTAATATTTTGGTAAAAGTCGGGAGTATCCCTATTTGGTCCATAAATGTTTATTAAGGTTAAACGTCTTTCATTTATTGATACATCAAGAATAAGTTTATTTCCATTTGGATCGCTAGCCACATTATGTAATTGAAACTCAAAATTATTATTAAACAAAATAACTACCCCACGTGATTCTGAGCTATAGCTCGAGAAGTAACATTCGAAATCCCATTGGGACCTTACATAATTCTCATCCTTTTTAGTAAAATGTGTGTCCTGCAGAAAATAGACCGAATTTTTTTTTCGCTTTAGAAAATTTAATACATCACTCCTTTTTTCAGCGAGTTGGGCACCTCGAAGGTTAATTGAAACAAAAGTTATCTTATCGGCCATACATTTTAAACAACAAATAAGAGGCAATACAATAATGAGTCGCATACACTATACTGCCAGCACCGTGACAGTTGTCCTCCCTTATGATCCACCTTATGTCCCCACTAGATCTGCTGACAAAAAGACTATATAAAACATGGACAAATTTGACGCTATACAAAAACATTATATGTGATCAGGTCAAAGGGAGAAATCACCTAATCGATTGTAAAGACAAGAAAAATAATTACTACATTTGTGGTAAGAAACAAAAACAAACAAACGCAAGGAATTGCAGACGATACAAGACTACTTTATGTGTGGTAAAGGTTGCACTCGAGATATTAACATACCCAACTTTTGTCTGTAGATAAATTAAAAATCATGGGTAAATGTAGGCACTACAAAAAAAAAGAAAAGAAATAAAAAGACGTTGTGACCCTGCCCCTAGCTCAGGGCCGTAAACCCCGAGCTGAAGTCCAACATAAAATCCACCAATAAATGATGTAGGTTCTACCGATATGTCAAGGTTTTTTTTTTCCAAGAAATAGCCACAGTGATCTTGATCTTGTGCCTAGGGCCCTCAGTCAAAATTGCTAGAAGGGCCCCAACGCATCTGGGCTTGAAGAGATATATGGGCCGCACGATGCATCCACGCAGAGCTGAAACCGACCCGTATACGATTACTGGTAAGCCGCTTAGAGGATCTAAGCTTGCCCAGGCAAAACGGTGTGAGTCGGCCTATCCATGCCTATAAACTCTATTTCCGGGTAGCAGGGCCTGAAATGTCACCCCATCCCAATGTCGGGCAAAAGCCCCACAAAACCGGAAGCAACATCTCCAAAATGACCTTTACAGTGTTGACGGGGACGCCAAACCTCTAATCAAACAAAAACAACATTGCTCGAGATACATGTATTATCCTACCGAACATTTATGTGATGCTGTGTCAAAAGCCATCAATAAATTTAGGCGCAAGAGCAATGACAGATGTTTTAAAAATGAAGTCGGTTGATTTTCTAAGAGTGCCCTAAAACCACTGTGTCATTCTGTCAGTCTGTCTGTCCGTCCGTAACCCGTTTGTGAAAATTGGTGATAGTGACTTAACCGCTTGGAATATTTAAACAATTTTTGGCATACTGATAGATATCAATGAGATCTAACCAATGAACTTACGAAATATTATATTCCATTTAGTATAGGCTCGCCGAGGCGAAAAAATGTGAACATTTTCGAACTGCTTCTCCTCGGAAACCGTTGGGCCGATTGAAGTCAAATTTCATATGGAGCCTCTATGGGATGGGGGAAACCAAAATTTGCTCATGGGGTCCAGGTCACATGATCCAAATGGCCGCCAAGCCATATATGGTCTGTCTGTCCGTCCGTAACCCGTTTGTGAAAATTGGTGATAGTGACTTAACCGCTTGGAATATTTAAACATTTTTTGGCATACTGATAGTATCAATGAGGTCTAACCAATGAACTTGCGAAATATTACATTCCATTTAGTATAGCCTCACCGAGGCGAAAAATGTGAAAATTTTCCAACTGCTTCTCCTCGGAAACCGTTGGGCCGATTAAGGTCAAATTTCATATGGAGCCTCTATGGGATGGAGGAAACCAAAATTTGCTCATGGGGTCCAGGTCACATGAGCAAAATGGCCGCCAAGCCATATATGGTAAAAACCCTTCAAAATAGTCTTCTCCAGAACCACTTGGCAGATTTCCACGAAACTTGATAAATAACATCTGGGACGTACGCCCATCATAAATTGCTAAAATGGTGACCCTGGGTTGACCTTGACCTTCTTTGTGCCTAGGTCAAACTTTGACACATATGCTTTTGTATTGGAAAAGTGAGAATTCATTTTATCCTGCAAACGATTCAGAATACAGTACTAAAGTATTAGATATATTTTTGCTCGTTACGATAAGGCGCATTTATTGGGCCACACATTTTAGGTCCAGGTCACATGACCAAAATGGCCGCCATAGCCATATATGGTAACACTCATCAAGCTAAAAGCATCCGGCGGGTCGTGCACTTCAGCTGAAGCACTGGTTTCTAAACAACCTTCCAATTAAATCTACGCCGCATATCTTTTTTAAAGATATTTCTTGTTTCCATTATGTGTCAATGGGAGCTAAGGGGCCCCGGGGCGTAGCCCATTTAGACCCCACTGGCATGATTGGCAGGATTTATGTAGGTGACCACTTGCCATAGCTACATGCTAAATATCTAAGCTCTGGGCCCTGTGGTTTCAGAGTCGAAGATTTTTGAAGCTTTTTTTCATTATGAGATTATAGAAGCTAACTGGCCCCGGGGCGTGGCCCTTTTGGACCCAAGGCGCATGATTGGCAGGAATTATGTAGGTGACCACTTGCCATTGCTACGTGCTAAATATCTAAGCTCTGGGCACTGTGGTTTCAGAGAAGAAAATTTTTTAAGCTTTTTTCCATTATGAGTCTATGGGATTGAAGGGGCCCCGGGGCATGGCCTATTTGGAACCCAGGGGCATGATTGGCAGGAATTATGTAGGTGACCACTGGCCGTTGCTACATACTAAATATCTAAACCATGGGCCCTGTGGTTTCAGAGAAGAAGATTTTTGAAGCTTTTTTTCCATTATGAGTCTATGGGAGCTAAGGGGCCCCGGGGCGTGGCCCATTTGGACTCTAGGGGCATGATTGGCAGGATTTATGTAGGTGACCACTTGCCCTTGCTACATGCTAAATATCTCAGCTCTGGGCCCTGTGGTTTCAGAGAAGAAGATTTTTGAAGCTTTTATCCATTATGAGTTAATAGGAGCTAAAGGGCCCTGGGGCGTGGCCCGTTTGGACCCCAGGGGCATGATTGGCAGGAATTATGTAGGTGACCACTTGCTGTTGCTACATGCTAAATATCTAAGCTCTGGGCCCTGTGGTTTCTGAGAAGAAGATTTTTGAAGCTTTTTTTTCCATTATGAGTCTATGGGAGCGAAGGGGTCCCGGGGCGTTGCCCATTTGGAACGCAGGGGCATGATTGGCAGGAATTATGTAGGTGACCACTGGCCGTTGCTACATGCTAAATATCTAAGCTCTGGGCCCTGTGGTTTCAGAGAAGATTTTTGAAGCTTTTTTTCCATTATGAGTCTATGGGACCTAAGGGGCCACGGGGTGTGGCCAATTTGGACCCCAGGGGCATGATTGGCAGGAATTATGTAGGTGACCACTTGCCGTTGCTACATGCCAAATATATCAGCTCTGAGCCCTGTGGTTTCAGAGAAGAAGATTTTTTAAGCCTTTTTCCATTATGAGTCTATAGGAGCTAATGGGCCCGTTTGGAACCAAGGGGCATGATTGGCAGGAAGTATGTAGGTGACCACTGGCCGTTGCTACATGCTAAATATCTAAGCTCTGGGCCCTGTGGTTTCAGAGAAGAAGATTTTTTAAAGCTTTTTTCCATTATGAGTCTATGGGAGCTAAGGGGCCCCGGGGTGTGGCCAATTTGGACCCCAGGGGCATGATTAGCAGGAATTATGTAGGTGACCACTTGCCGTTGCTACAAGCCAAATATCTCGGCTCTGGGCCCTGTGGTTTCAGAGAAGAAGATTTTTGAAACTTTTTTTCCATTATGAGTCTATAGGAACTAAAGGGCCCCAGGGCGTGGCCCGTTTGGAACCCAGGGGCATGATTGGCAGGAATTATGTAGGTGACCACTTGCCGTTGCTACATGCTAAATATCTAAGCTCTGGGCCCTGTGGTTTCAGAGAAGAAGATATTTTAATTTTTTCCCCATTGTAAGTCTATGGGAGCTATATATGTTGCCATAGCAACCAGAATTCCAATCTGATCAGCCCAAAAACCTAATGCAGCCTTTCCCCCTACCTGATGAGGCTTCTCATGAAATTTGATCAAGATTGACCATGGGGTATTAGAGATATACTTATTTGAAATTGTTTACGGACACACGGACACACGCACGCACGACGGACAAAAAGTGATCACAAAAGCTCACCTTGTCACTACGTGACAGGTGAGCTAAAAATGCCTCCAAAACTAAAACACACACAGCCGGCATTTTTCTTTAAAACAACACAAATGAATGCATTTTATGCAAAAATGCAAACAATTATGACGACAGGCAAACGAGCGGGACCCCCCAACCAGGCCTCGAACACTAGCCAGATCCACCTCCAGCTCGCGACAAAAACAGAATCCCCACAAATGACGCCACGCGACGCCCACCCCTGGCCTTGTTTGCTTAGGCCATGCCTGAATCATAAAAAACACGACGCCGAACACCATGCCATAAGTAACGACACTCAGAGACGATACTGTCGCCATGTATGTGTAAAGTGACAGATTTATTTTTAGAACAGAAATTCCGAACACATGTTCAGAGCGAAGGGTAAACATGAAAGAAAACGACCATTTTCACAAAGTTCCGAAGCCGCACCTGGCTCCAAAAGCGCACACACGACAAAGGCGCCAATGTTAAAGTTTTTAAAATGTAGGTAAAACGTCAAGGTCAAGGTCATGAGGTCAAAAATTATGGGAACACTGGAAAGCTCTTGTGACAAGGAATGCACTTGTGAAATATGAAAGCCATATCAGTTACAATTCAAAAATAAAGCCTAATTTTAAAGTTTTTGCGAATGTTAAAGTTATTAAAAAAGAAGTAGGTCAAATGTCAAGGTCAAGGTTACGAGGTCAAAAATGGTATCACTGGAAAGGTCTAGTTAAATGGAATAAACATGTGAAATATGAAGTCCTGTCACTAACCAATCGAAAGTTATGGCCAATGTTAAAGTTTTTAAAAAGGAGGTCAAAAGTAGGTCAAAGGTCAAGGTCATGAGATCAAAATTTATGGTATCTCTTGAAAGGTCTTGTGATAAGGAATGCACATGTGAAATATGAAGCCCTATGAGTTACCATTCAAAGGTTATGTCCAATGTTAAGGTTTTTACAGACAGACAAACAGAGAAACAGACAAACAGACACACAGACGGACATACAGACCAAAAACCTATATGCCACCGAATCTTTGATTCCGGGTGCATAAAGCGATTCTTATTATCAGCAGTTGGAAATAGACACATGCAGCGAAAAGAACCCGATAAATACAACCTTTGCGAGAAAGCGAAAAAGAAAAGGGACTGATGAGTCATGCCCAACCAAGCCCTTAAAAAACGAAACTGCAAATAAGCAAAGGAAGTAACAGGGTCAACATAAACTGCACAGACATGCAAAGACAACACTAAACTGAACAAGAAGGACATTTAAATATGGAGCCATACCACGCATGGAGCATTCTCTTGAACTGAGGAAGGGATTCAGCCTTCCTCAGCTCATTTGAGAGACTATTCCAGGTTCGGGCGGCCTCATACCTAAATGACCTAAGCCCATACCTAAGATATCTTGTACTGTTAACCCGGGGCCGTCTTCCTTTCCCGTCATGTCTGAAATTATAAGAGGAGTCCTGCAAATATCTCAAATCTTTTATATAATCAGGTGCAATGTTGTTAAAAATTTTGAACACCTCTGTAGCCATCTGCTTCAACGTCTTTACATGTAGTGACTCAGTGTTTGTGGTGGCTAGAAGTTCCTGGACAGATGACGTAAAATCATTGTTGATGAATCGTAGAGCCCGTTCTTGGATTTGCTGCAACTTATTTATACTAGATTTACTACAAAAATTCCATGCTTAAGGACAATAATTAAAATTTGAAACAATAAAAGAGTTATAAATAGTCAATTTCCTTTGTTTGGTTAAAAATATCACAATCCGTTTTAAAACGGCTAGCTGCTTTAAAGCTTTTTTACATAGTTCTGACACATGGTCATCAAAACATAGTAAAAAATCAATGTTTATGCATAAAAGAGTAACATTATCATCCCATTTAATTTCAACAGAATCAATGTTAAAAGAAGTGATAGTATTATGTGAATTTTTACCAATACAGATGACTTCAAAATTACTTGGATTTGCCTGCATAAAATTTTCAAAGAACCCTTTTATAAGAATACTACTCACAGTTTCTAAAACTTGCTTCAGAATCTCAAGATTCTTGTGAATAAAAGAAAGTGTATTGCCATCAGCATAGTTGTAGATGGCTGCTTGTTTAATAAAATAAAAAATATCATTGAAAACTAAATTAAAAAGTAGTGGCCCCATGATTTATCCCTGAGGCACACCTTTGATGATATTTTCCCATGTGCTAGTAGGTGATCCAAGTCTAACCTGCTGCACTCTATCACTGAGGTAACTACTAAGGAGTGCCACAGCATCTGGAGCAAGCCCATAAGCCCTCAATTCTTCAATCAAGAGATCATTGGGGAGGCAGTCAAATGCCTTAGACAGATCCACCAAACAGGTCCGGGGCCATTTTTAGTCCGAAGGCTATACGTTGAACAATTTAGGCAACGCGCTCGTGATTTGATCTACTTTACAACTGACCTCCAAACTGTGATTTATTACTCAACAAATCACAGTTAGAGCTGATCTATTTCTTAATTAGAACAGCTTACTGTGTACTAAGTGCTCAGGTGAGCCCACATGGCCAAAAAGGGAATATTTCAGCGATTTGTTTTTCAAATCGGGCAACTGGCCTAGGCGAAAATGTCTTTTCAAAGAGTTAGCTGTTTTTAGTTCTGATGAAAATTGTTTACAGTTGAGTTGAACTTCTTACGCAATTCTGGTGATGGGGCATGAAAGGAAATTTCCGACAATGTATAATTAAATAGAGGACCTTACATGAGTGTTCATGTATTATTGAATTTATTAAACGAGTTGAGGAAAAGGGATAAAACTGCGAGGCTTAGCCGAGCCGAGCATTTTATCCTTTTTCCTCAACCAGTTAAATTAATCCAATAATACATGAGCACGAACACAAGATTCTATTTATCATATGGCATTTAAAACGCATTTTATTCACGACTGTTTTGCAAAAATGACAATATTCCGCCATTAGTAAACGAGACGTCGTCAAGGACGTCGTACAAATAACGTTACGGGAAGTATCTAGCTAACTTTGATATTTAATCCACAAGCGGATTATCGAAAATAAAAACACGGCGTTATTAAACTCTCAGACCCGACGTCATATGATAATGGATAAAGTAATGTTGCTTAAAGATTGGTCTATTTAAGCTCCGGCGACCGTTAAGTTCAGAGAGTGGGGCCGTTTTGGTAAAGTGGCATAACACAATTTTTCTGTTATTAAATTGTCAAATCGGGCAACTGGATGTCATTAAAATTTTTGTTTTTCCTTTTTAAGCTCTAGTGGGCATTTTATAGCAGTACTTAAACATTTTTGGTAAAGTAGTATAAGAGGAACTTGGCTATAAAATCATTTTCAGAGAAAGAAGACAACTGGCTTAGGAGGCGACGTCGTTCAAATATTTTCTATACTGAGCTCTGTAGGTCATTTTGTTAGGCAGAGTGGAACAGTCTTAGCAATTATGGTTAAGGAGCATACGAGGAACACGTCTGCTAAATTATTTTCAAATCAGGCATCTTGCCTTTGAGAAGACGCCGTTTTAAGATTTCTTTGCTCAATTTTTATTTTTCTTGGAGCAATTTCGTTCAGTGCACAAGTAATGTCGGTATGGGGGGCTAAGAGGAACATTTCTTTGAAATTATTTTAAATAGGTCAACTAGCATTTGAGAAGATGTCACTGATAGATTTTCTGTTTTTAACTCTGGTGGCCATTTTTCCAGAGGGTCAACATCATTTAAGCTTTTTGTTTGGTAAACAGGCATAAGAGAAAAAATGTGATACTTTCAAATCGGTCAACAGATCTAGGTGATGTTTTGCAAAGATGTCTTTTTTGTCAATTTGTCTTTGCTGGTCATTTTGTTCAATGGAGCGTGACCATTTGAACACGTTCTATAAAAAGACATAAAAGCCATTTTTACCACATGGCTCTAACACAATTATTTGTGGTAGCGGTCTACTAGATGAAGCTTAATACAAAATATCAAAGTCAAGGGTATTCTAGTATTAGAAAAGAAGATTTTAAAAGTTTTACCCAGGGCTAGGCCATTTTGACCCAAAGGCTTTTATTTGAAAAACCTTGGTAGAGATCAACATGATGCAGCTGTATACTTCCTAGTTTCAGATAAAAAGATTTCTTTTTAATTTTTCCTATGTAATTCTATGTAAAACAACTGACCCCGGTTGGGGCCATTCTGACACCAGGGCTTAAATTTGAATAATCCTTGCAGAGGTCCACTAGATGTACCATTTACCAAATACAAAAGGCATAGGCTTTCTAGTTTCAGACAATAAGATTCTTCAAAGGTTTCCCTATATATGGGTCTATTTAAAACAGGCGATCGTTCGCGCGGGGCCATTCTTGATGCAACTACTATAAATTGAACAACCTCGACTCTTGTTTCAGACGTAAAGAATTTTGCTAATTTCGGTGTTTAGTTAATTGGACAACCACAACTCTGCCAAGTTTGGCTATGCTCCATTCCGTGGTCTGGGAGAAGATATCGTGTAAAGAAATTGAGAACATAAGAATGGACAGAGGACATGGCGGACTATGACTCCCCAAGGAGCCTTTGGCTCAGGTGAGTTAAAACATAAACTTAAAATCCCCCAACTCATGGACGTTATAAATAAAATTTGCCCTAGCGCTCTCAGAGATGTCTTTTGAAAGTTGGCATGTTCATGACTCAACCGAGTCGACAGTGCCGATGCATAATGAAACGCTGCCTACCCTAAAAGCTTCCGAGGAGGATTTGGTTCTGTGTTATGGAAGTACTAATATGCAGAAAGTTGAATGAGATATGTTTCGCTTTTCATCGAGAGAGTGCATCTATTCACGTGCTGTTGTTGTTGATTCACCTCAATCCGTTCTGATAACAGTAAGGAAAAGCTGAACTTTTGAATGTCAATATATAAATATGTCACATAAAGGATCTCATAAGCTTGGAATATTTAAATCAAACTTATGTTGGAGTCGTATTTTCTACTGAAATAAGCGTTTCATTAATTTTCAACTTTTGAGTTGAACTTCAGTGTTACACTTAAAGAACCATAGCAGTCATTAAACAAGATGTGTTTGTGAAACACTGAAGCCCCCGGACAGCGCATGTTAAACATGAAAGTAGTATCACTAAGCAATCCTACAAAATGTAGGTCAAGGTCACAAGGTCAAAAATTATGGGATCGTTCGAAAGGTCTTGTGACATAGAAAATGCACATGTGAAATATGAAAGCCCTATCACTTACCAATCGAAAGTTGTGGCGAGTGTTAAAGTTTTTAAAATGTAGGTCAAACGTGAAGGTCAATATACGAGATCAAACATTATGGTACAAATGAAAAGGTCATGCGAAAAAAGGATGCACATGTGAAATATGAAAGCCCTATCACTTACCAGTCGAAAGTTATGAACTATGATAAAATTAAATAAAAAATAGGTCAAACATCAAGGTCAAGGACACGGGGTCAAAAATTATAGTACCACTAGAAAGGTCTTGTGACAAGGAATGCACATGTTAAATATGAAAGCCCTACCTATTACCAATCGAAAGTTAAGGCCAATGTTAAAGTTTTTAAAAAGTAGGTCAAATGTCAAGGTCAAGGTCACGAGGTCAAAAATTATGGTACCACTAGAAAGGTCTTGTGACAAGGAATGCACATGTGAAATAAAAAAGCCCTATCACTTATCAATCGAACGTTATTACCAATGTTAAAGTTTAACAAGAGGGCCATGATGGCCCTGGATCGCTCACCTGATCCATAGTGTAACAAGTGGGCCCCAGAGAGGGCCATTATTGGCCCCAGGGCTTTAATGTACATAATGTTGAGGGAGGTCGTAAAGGTGAAGCTTCATACCAAACATCAACAAAGGCTAAAATTTGAACAATCTTGTCAAAGGTCCACTAGATGAAGCTACACATCAAATATCAAAGACCTGGGCCTAGCGGTTTCAGAGAAGAAGATTTTTAAAGATTTTGCCTATATAAGCCTATGTAAAATCAAAGGGCCCCGGGACAGGGGCATTTTTTGCCCCAGCACTATAGTTTGAACAATCTTGGTAGGGGTCCACTAGATGAAGCTTCATACCAAATATCAAAGTTCTGGGCCTTGTGGTTTCAGAGAAGAAGATTTTTAAAGATTTTCCCTATATAAGCCTATGTAAAACCAAAGGGCCCCGTGGCAGGGGGGGATTTTTTGTCCCAGCACTATAATTTGAACAATCTTGGTAGGGGTCCACTAGACGAAGCTTCATACCAAATATCAAAGTCCTGGGCCTTGTGGTTTCAGAGAAGAAGATTTTTAAAGATTTTCCCTATATAAGCCTATGTAAAACCAAAGGGCCCCGGGGCAGGGCATTTTTGGCCCCAGCACTAAAATTGGAACAATCTTGGTAGGGGTCCACTAGATGAAGCTTCATACCAAATATCAAAGTCCTGGGCCTTGTGGTTTTAGAGAAGAAAATTTTTAAAGATTTTCCCTATATAAGCCTATGTAAAACCAAAGGGCCCCGTGGCGGGGGCATTTTTGGCCCCAGCACTATAATTTGAACAATCTTGGTAGGGGTCCACTAGATGAAGCTTCATACCAAATATATAAGACCTGGGCCTTGTAGTTTCAGAGAAGAAGATTTTTAAAAATTTTCCCTATATAAGCCAATGTAAAAGCAAAGGGCCCCGTGGCGGGGGCATTTTTGTCCCAGCACTAAAATTTGAACAATCTTGGTAGGGGTCCACTAGATGAAGCTTCAAACCAAATATCAAAGTCCTGGGCCTTGTGGTTTCAGAAAAGAAAATTTTTAAAGATTTTCCCTATATAAGCCCATGTAAAACCAAAGGGCCCCGTGGCGGGGGCATTTTTTGTCCCAGCACTAAAATTTGAACAATCTTGGTAGGGGTCCACTAGATGAAGCTTCATACCAAATATCAAAGACCTGGGCCTTGTGGTTTCAGAGAAGAAGATTTTTTAAGATTTTCCCTATATAAGCCTATGTAAAACCAAAGGGCCCCGGGGCGGGGGCATTTTTGGCCCCAGCACTGTAATTTGAACAATCTTGGTAGGGGTCAACTAGATGAAGCTTCATACCAAATATCAAAGACCTGGGCCTTGTGGTTTCAGAGAAGAAGATTTTTAAAGATTTTCCCTATATAAGCCAATGTAAAACCAAAGGGCCCCGTGGCAGGGGCATTTTTTGTCCCAGCACTATAATTTGAACAATCTTGGTAGGGGTCCACTAGATGAAGCTTCATACCAAATATCAAAGTCCTGGGCCTTGTGGTTTCAGAGTAGAAGAGTTTTGAAGATTTTCCCTATATAAGCCTATGTAAAACCAAAGGGCCCTGGGGCGGGGGCATTTTTGGCCCCAGCACTATAATTTGAACAATCTTGGTAGGGGTCCACTAGATGAAGCTTCATACCAAATATCAAAGACCTGGGCCTTGTGGTTTCAGAGAAGAAGATTTTTAAAGATTTTCCCTATATAAGCCAATGTAAAACCAAAGGGCCCCGTGGCGGGGGCATTTTTCGTCCCAGCACTCAAATTTGAACAATCTTGGTAGGGGTCCACTAGATGAAGCTTCATACCAAATATCAAAGTCCTGGGCCTTGTGGTTTCAGAGAAGAAGATTTTTAAAGATTTTCCCTATATAAGCCAATGTAAAACCAAAGGGCCCCCGTGCGGGGGCATTTTTGGCCCCAGCACTATAATTTGAACAATCTTGGTAGGGGTCCACTAGATGAAGCTTCATACCAAATAACAAAGACCTGGGCCTTGTGGTTTCAGAGAAGAAGATTTTTTAAGTTTTTGGTGAAAAAAATCTGTTTTTGGCTCCTGTGACCTAGATGTGCAACGGACCGGAACCATTTGACCCATATTCAAACTTGACCGAGATATTGTCATGATGATCATTCTGAGCAAGTTTGATTAAGATTGGACCAAAATTGTGGCCCCTAGGGTGTTCACAAGGTTTTTATATGATTTGACCCGCTGACCTACTTTTTAACCCGATATGACCCATATTCGAACTGGACTGAAATATTGTCACAATGGTCATTCTGAGCAAGTTTCATGATAATTGGACCAAAACAGTGGCCTTCAGAGTGTTCACAAGGTTTTTCTATGATTTGACCTACTGACCTACTTTTTGACCGGACATGACCCATATTCGAACTTGACCAAGATATTGTCATGATGATCATTCTGAGCAAGTTTGATTATGATTGGACCAAAATTGTGGCCTCTAGGGTGTTCACAAGGTTTTTCTATGATTTGACCCGCTGACCTACTTTTTAAGCCGACATGATCCATATTCAAACTTCACTAAAATATTGTCACAATGATCATTCTGAGCAAGTTTGATGATGATTGGACCAAAATTGTGGCCTCTCGAGTGTTCACAAGGTTTTTCTATGATTTGACCTACTGACCTACTTTTTTACCCGACATGACCCAAATTCGAACTTGACCGAGATATTGTCATGATTATCATTCTGAGCAAGTTTGATGATAATTGGACCAAAACTGTGGCCTCTAGTGTGTTCACAAGAAAAAGTTTACGCACGGACGACGCACGACGGACGACGGACGACGCACGACGCACGACGCACGACGACGCCGGACATCTTACTGTCACAAAAGCTCACCATGACCTTCGGTCAGGTGAGCTAAAAAAAAATCGAGGGGAGATAATTCAGCCAAAAATGACAATAGAGATATGGCCCTTGATCAGAATGTAGCCCTAAATTTTATGGGGCTAGGTCAAATACTTTTGAAGTTATGATCAAGGTTAAAGTTTTTGTGACGGACAGACAGACAAACAAACAAACAGATTTCAAGTCATTTTTCTGAAAAAATGACAACAGGGTTATGGCCCTTGGTCATAATGTAGGCCTTGTGATGGTGAATAAGTGTGTGAAGTTTCATGGGGCTAGGTCAAATTCTTTTGAAGTTAGGATAAAGGTTAAAGTTTTTGTGACGGACAGACAGACAAACAAACAAGGCAAATACTATATGACCCCCGAATCAAATGGGGGGGGGGGGGGGCATAAAAATAAAATATTGTTTGAATTATCTGTATCCAACAGACCTTTTTCATATTTTCTTTCTTTTTTTTTTTTGCAAGATATATCTTAGCGTTACACAGTTCTTGAGTTTCAGACAAGCATATTTGTTCGAAATACTCTTTTCAGAAAATTTTGTTTAGCTGTCTGCTACAAAATTTGAAATTACCTCTAAAATGATTGGCATGAATACCATTGACTGAGAGTAAATCAGATGCATTGCTGATACTGCAGTGAGTCGTACACTGTGCAGTAGATTACAGCCTGAGCCCCCCCAAGCGAATTTGTGTCTTCGAGCATTCCGTCATGACAAATTTTAACTCCGCATGCCCAGCCATTCAGAGCTGCCAGGGATATGGCTTTCTGTCTCAGGGTTCCTCTTGATTCACTGCTTGTATGAGCGAGCAGCGAAGGTTCTGGCGAGACTGCGCGAATGCGCAGGCTCGCGGGAACCATCGCTGCTCGTATAGGCGATAAGTACGAAAATCGCTTGACGGGGCCCAGCCTGGCAGTTGGAGTGGAAGAACATTAGTTGTAATATTTACTTAGTTTTGCCGTAACAAAAAATGAAGTTACCCATTACCGCTATTGGTGAGTTTCTGCATTTATCCGATAAAATGCCCATCACCACAAGTAGCCCTGCTTTGAAGTCTGCCGGTTACTCTTGAAAATCATTGTTGCAAACAGTGTGGACCCAGATCAGACTGCTCTTAGAGTTCTAGAACTACTAGCCTGATTCATGTATCTATAAATATTTCAGTTTACAGTTCATTTACAAATATAGCACAGCTTTATGCCTCCCTTCCCTTAATAACACAAATAATGAAGATATAAACATGCACTCTGACAAAGTAGCCGGATGTTGCTTTCTTTGTAATACACTCCTGTTTATCCAAAAGATAAATATCCATGTTACTGACAACAAATCCAAAGTGCTGGTAAATAAAACATGATGGCCCTGGATCGCTCACCTGATCCATATGGTAACAAGTGGGCCCCTGGGAGAGCCATTATTGGCCCCGGGCTATAAATTGAATACTCTTGGTAGTGGTCTAAAAAGTGAAGATTCATACCAAATGACAAAGACCGGAGCCTAAGATTTTTAAAGGTTTTCCATATATAAGTCTATATAAACCCTTGGGTAACCTGGGACGGGCCATTTTTGTCCCCAGGGCTATAATCTGAACAATCGTGGTAGAAATCCACAAGACAAAGCTGCATACCAAAATAAAAGACCTTAGACTTCTGCTTTCACACAAGACGATTTTCAAAGGTTTTCATTGTCTTGACTTCTATTTCCTAGGGCTATAACTTGATTATTTTTAATAGAGGTCCACTAGATGAAGCTTCACACCAAATATCAAAGACCTGGGCCTTGCAGTTTCAGAGTAATTTTTTTTTAATTTCCCTATATAAGTCAATGTAAAACCGAAGGGTCCCGGGGCGGAGGCATTTTTGGCCCAAGGACTATGATTTGAACAATCTAGGTAGAGGTCCATTAGATAAAGCTACACACCAAATATCAAAGACATTGGCCATGCGGTTTCGGAGAAGAATATTTTTAAATATTTTCCCTGTATAATGTAAAACCAAAGGGTCCGCAGGTGATGCATTTTTCGCACCAGGCATATATCTTGAACAATCATGATAGAGGTCCACTAGATGAAGCTTCACACCAAATATCAAAGAACTGGGCCTTGCGGTTTCAGAGAAGATTGTTAAAGATTTTCCCTATATAGGCCTATGTAAAACCAAAGGGTCCTGAGGCGGGGGCATTTTTGGCCCCAAGAATATAATTTGAACAATCTTGGTAGAAGTCCACTTGATGAAGTAACTGTCCTTATGGCCTTCCTTTGTTTAGGTTTCCATTATGGTCTGGTCGCTTTATGTTGGTGTTTCTTTCCCTTTGGTGTCTTTGATGGGTGGAGTAAGTTAATTGTATCGATTCCTGATCTTCGTTTTACTTCTACTTTTTATACCAAATATCAAAGAACTGGGCCATGTGGTTTCAGAGAAGAAGATTTTTAAAGATTTTCCCTATATAAGCCTATGTAAAACGAAAGGCCCCCAGGGCGGAGGCATATTTCGTACTATGCCTATAATTTGAACAATCTTGATAGAGGTCCACTAGATAAAGCTTCACACCAAATATCAAATACCTGGGCATTGTGTTTTCAGAGAAGATTTTTAAATATTGTCTCTATATAAATCTATAAAAAATGAAAGGGCCGCGGTGCGGGGGCATTTTTGGCCCTAGGGCTATAAATTGAACATTCTTGATAGAGGTCCACTAGATGAAGCTTCACACCAAATATCAAAGACCTGGACCTTATGGTTTCAGGGAAGAAGATTTTTAAAATTTCCCTTATATTAGCCCATGTAAAACCGGAGGCCCACGGGGCGGGAGCATTTTTGGCCACAAGGACTATAACTTGAACATCTTGGTAGAGGTTCACTAGATGAAGCTTCATACCAAATATCAAAGAACTGGGCCATGCGGTTTCAGAGAAGAAGTTTTTTTAAAGATTTTCCGTATATAAGCCTATGTAAAACGAAAGGCCCCCAGGCCGGGGCATTTTTCGCACTAGGCCTATAATTTAAACAATCTTGATAGAGGTCCACTAGATGAAGCTTCACACCAAATATCAAAGTCCTGGGCCTTGTCGTTTCAAGAGAATTTTTTAATATTTTTCCTATATAAGTCTATGAAAAACAAAAGGGCTCTGGGGAGGGGGCATCTTTGGCCCTATGGCTTTAATTTGAACAATATTGATAGAGGTTCACATGATGAAGCTTCACACCAAATATCAAAGACCTGGGCCCTGCGGTTTCAGAGAAGAAGATTTTTAAAGATTTTCCCTTTATAAGCCAATGTTAAACCAAAGGCCCCCGGGGCGGGGACATTTTTGGCCCCAGGACTATAATTTGAACAGTCTTGGTAGTGGTCCACTAGATGAAGCTTCATACCAAATTTCAAAGATCCGGGCCCTCCGGTTTCAGAGAAGAAGATTTTTAGATTTTTACCTATATAAGCCCATGTTAAACGAAAGGCCCCCATGGCGGGGACATTTTCGCACTACGCCTATAATTTGAACAATCGTGATAGAGGTCCACTAAATGAAGCTTCACACCAAATATCAAAGAACTGGGCCTTGCTGTTTCAGAGAAGAAGAGTTTTAAACATTTTTCCTATATAAGTCTATGTAAAAGCTACATACCAGATATCAAAGACCTTGGCCTTGTGGTTTCAAAGAAGCAGATTTTTAAATATTTACCCTATATAAGCCTATGAACAAGAGGCCCATAGGCCACTACGCTCACCAGGGGTATACAGGCATGGTGACCATCCTGGTCATGTAACAACGAAAGGCCACCATGCAACCAGTAAAATCCACTGTCTTGCCTTTTTTCCATACAATTGTCTATGTGACCAAATTTGATCGTAACGTAAAAACAAGTCAAGGTCAACCAAAGGTCATCATTTGAAAAAAAAATGGTAGGGTCCGAGCCCCCGATGCTGCATACCAAGTTTCAAGATTATCGGCCATTTGGTTCCTTTAAAGGTTTTTTTACCATATATGGGCATGGCAGCCATATTGGTCATGTGACCCAGTCCTTACGAACAAACTTTCATTCCCCCTTCCCTTAGAAGTTCCACGTGTAATTTGGTTACAATCAACCTAGCAGTTTGAGTAGAGAAGACGATTAAAGTATTGAATCTGAGCCATCCAGGACAAAGGTTGGCCAGTGATCTTGACCTTTGGAGTTGAAAAACTTCATTCAGCTGAATGCAAATATCATTTCTGATGCCATAGGTTACCATGCAATCAGAAAAATCCACTGTTTTGCCCTCTTTCCGTACATATGTCTAAGTGACCATATTTGACCTTGACGTAAAATTGGTCAAGGTCAATCAAAGGTCATCATTTGAACAAACTTGGCAGGGCCCGAGGCACCGGTGCTGCATACCAAGTTTTAAGTTCATCGGTCATTTGGTTCCTGAGAAAAATATTTTAAATGTTTTTACCATATATGGGCATGGCGGCCATATTGGTAATGTGACCCAGTCCTTACAAACAAACTTTCGTTCCCCCTTCCCAAAGAGGCTCCATTTGTAATTTGGATTCAATCGACCGAGCATTTTGAGTTGTGAAGAAGATAAAAAATACTCAATCTCAGCCTTCCCGGACAAAAGTCGGTTAATGACCTTGACCTTCTGAACTGACAAAATTCCATTCAACTGATTGCAAATGTCATTTCTGATGCCACTAGCTACCATGCAATCAGAAAAATCCACTGTTTTGCCTCTTTTCCATACAAATGTCTAAGTGACCATATTTGACCTTGACATAAAACAGGTCAGGGTAAACCAAAGGTTTTTACCATATATGGACATGGCGGCCATTTTGGTTATGTGACCCAGTCCTTACGAACAAACATTTGTCCCCCCTTCCCACTGAGGCTCCACATGTAATTTGGTTTCAAACTACCCAGCAGTTAAATTTGGGAAGAAGATAACAATACTGAATCTGAGCCTTCAATTACAAAGGTCTGTAAATGACCATGACCTTTGGAATTGATAAACTTCTATTCAACTGATTGCATATATCATTCCTGATGCCACAGGCTACCACGCAATCAGAAAAATCCACTGTTTTTTTTTTTTTTTTTTTTTTTGTTGTTTTTTTTTTAATATAAATGCCAAAGTGACCAAACTTGACCGTGATGTAAAACAGGTCAAGGTCAATCGAAAGTCATCATTTGAACAAACTTGGTAGAGCCAAAGTCCCCCATGCCGCATACCAGGTTTTAAGGTCATCGGCAATTTGGTTCCTGAGAAGAAGATTTTTAAAGGCCTTACCATATATGGGCATGGCGGCCATTTTGGTCACGTTACCCAGTCCTTACGAACAAACTTTCGTTCCCCCTTCCCATAGAGGCTCCACATGTAATTTGATTTCAAACTACCCAGCAGTTTAAGTTGAGAAGATAAATTTAATGAATCTGAGCCTTCCAGGACAAAGGTCAGAAAATGACCTTGACCTTTGGAATTGATAAACTTCCATTCAGCTGACTACAAATATCATTTCTGATGCCACAGGTTACTTTACAATCAGAAAAATCCACTGTTTTGCCTTTTTTCCATACGAATGTCTAAGTGACAAAATTGGACCTTGACGTAAAACAGGCCAAGGTCAACCAAAGGTCATCATTTGAACAAACTTGATAAAACCCCAGTCCCCGATGCTGCATACCAAGTTTCAAGGTCTGCCGCCGTTTGGTTCCTGAGAAGAAGATTTTTTAAGGTTTTTAACATATATGGACATGGCGGCAATCTTGGTCATGTGACCAAGATCCCATGAACAAACTTTCTTTCCCCCAACCCAAAGAGAATCGACATGTAATTTGGTTTCAATTGGCCCAGCAGTTCCTGAGGAGAAGTCATTTGAAAATGTTGACGCAGACGCGACGACGGACGGCGGATCACTGCCTATACTCTAAGCTCCCCCGGAGCCTTCGGCTCTGGTGATCTAAAAACCAAAGGCACAGGTGAGCTAAAATCGGCGTTTTCAGCAATCAAAGGGAAATAAATCTATGATTAAGTGGCCGACTTGGCCGGTTTTTTAATTCATCCCGAGTTTTTATCCCCAGCCATCTTACATAAAATTTTTCAGAAAGATTCGATCACAACTTAAGGGGCTACGGTGATGACAAGGTCAAAAAGCGGGATTTTTAGCAATCAAAGGGACTAACTCTATGCAGTAGGGCATCAGAGTGGCCAGCGTAGGTAGATTTAAAAACAAAATTCTCGTGCGTCGATTCGATGGGACTACTTCCGATTTTGATGCTCCCATTCGACTGACTATTTTCACATCAAATTACGTGATTGTCGTTTAATTATTAGCTTTGACAAAGATACAAGCGATAAATATAAATATTGCTGTATTCAATATAAAGACTAAAACAAGAATTAGCATTTTTGTGTGGGCAGACCAAGGGTTTGAAAATGGCGAATTTTCAACCATGTCGGTACCATCGGGAAAACCAAAAATAAACTATAATAATATTCCTCGCGATTATTCTCACCTATATCATCAATTCCGGCATATATTAATCTGTTCACCTTGAAATTTGTGCCAAAATCGGCGAGGGAGCATTTTTTGTGCCATTTTTTTTTACCCACTTCTGGTCGAAACGTGTGTACATAACCATTTTTTCTTTCCAAATTTGGACCAAAATGGCAGGTTTGGCTAAAAGATTCAAGTGAAACTCACAGAATTCCCCTGTATTCGATAACATCGAATGAAAAGCGAGTTGAATAAAAGTCTTGTGGTATCATACTCATCTTCTTCACTGAACAATCCACCTTTCAACCTTGTTTGTTTATAATTTATATCAAAAATATGTCAATACACTGAATGTACAGTAGTAGTATTTACACAAGCATGACACAGCTGTGTAGACAGTTTGGTGTGACGAAATCATATTAAATTACGTCATATTAAATGACGTCAGTAAATCTGTTCGACTAAATCAAAGTCCGCATACTACTGATTTTTTTTTTCAACTGACAGATTGGTCTCTCTCTCTTCGTCGTCATTTCTTTCGGTTCATGATGCATTCCTTACGCGTTTCTTTAAACTTTCATTTTGATTCTCTCCATCTCTCTCTCTCTCTCTCTCTCTCTCTCCTCATCCTAGCACAAAATAGTGGGCCAACGTCGGGCCCGGACAGACACGTCGTATCGCTGTGGGCCCGACGTTAGTTCGACATGCTCTGCTGGCTGGGTCTCTTCTCTCTCTCTCTCTCTCTCTCTCTCTCTCTCTCTCTCTCTCTCTCTCTCTCTCTCTCTCAAGTATGGTTAGATTACCAAAATAATTCAACGTATCAGACTGCACAGCACATTAAACAATGCCCCCCACCCCACCCCACCCCTCCCCGTAATCCTGAATCATGCGAGAAAATAATGACTTGATAAGATATCGAAACGCGCATGCGTAACCTCCGTAACCCAACGCAGAATTTGCTCTCAGTTGAACACGGTTTTTGTTAATGTAACACGCTCGAGACAACTCTCACTCAGTCCGTAAGACGGACTGATATGTCCTTGACAAATGTGCGAAAAATTATCTAAATCTCGAGGGGAGCATTTTTTTGTGCCATTTTTTCCCGACATGTGTATCGCAGTAACGGGACGTCAATAAATTGAGGGGTCATGGTTTCACGGCGTCTGCTTAGTCGGTTTAAGCATTCAAGTTATCTACCCTTTTCTGTAGACCTCAGAAAAGATGATTCTCTTTAAATGTCTCTCGTTTTTTCCAATCTACATCTCGTAACAACATGTAATGGCCTATAAATTACCGGAAGTTCTTGTGATTTTCTTCCTTATTTTTTTTGACAAAATATAGTCCCAACCTGCGGAAGCAGATTGCGAATAGAATCATAGCAACGGCCTTAGATGCCGCCCTACTGATGATAAATGGGCCAAATCGGACGGTTTTCGAACTGATCTGAGATTTTATCCCCAGCCGCCTTACATGTAAGTTTCAGAAAGATCCAATCAAAACTGAAGGCGCTACAGTGACGTCAAGGTCAAAATTCCTTTTCAGCAATCAAAGGGACGTAACTATATGATAAATGGGCCGACTTGGCCGATTTTCGAACTCATCTGAGTTTTTATTCCCAGTCACCTTACATATAACTTTCAGAAAAAATCTGATCAAAACTGAGTGAGTGAGTGAGTGTTTCAGTTTTACGTCCCACCAACAGCTAAGGTCATACGGAGACCTGATCAAAACTGAAGGCGTTACGCTGATGACAAGCATTTTCCCATCGTAAGTCTATGGGACCTTGTGGTTGCCATTGCAACCAAAGTTTTCGTGCGTTTTCAAAAAAAAAAAGCTTATGTCACAAATGCCCCACCAGAGGCATGCTACCGATTGGGAAATGATTGAGATCAGCCTACAGGAGGGACTTCCATCTTATAAGCTCCCTTGGAGTCTTCGGCCAAGGTGAGCTAAAAATCGGCACTTTCAGTAATCAAAGGCCCGTACCTCTATGATAAATGGGCCAGCATGGCCGATTTTCGAACCCATCAGAGTTTTTATTCCCAGCCACATTCCCTATCAGTTTCAGAAAGATCCGATCAAACCTGAAGGGGCTACGATAATGACAAGGTAAAAAATCTTCATTTTCTGCAATCAAAGGGACGTAACTTTATGTTAAATGGGACGACTTGGCCTGTTTTCGAACTCGTCCGAGTTTTTAACCCCAGCCACCTTATATATAAGTTTCAGAAAGATCCAATCAAAACTTAAAGGGCTACGTTGATGACAAGGTCAAAAATAAGCCTTTTCAGCAAAGGAGTGACATAACTACATCAGTAATCGACCCACATCGCTAGTTTTCGAACTCATCTGAGCTTTTAACCCTGACTTACTTGTACTTAAGTTAAATGGGCCAACTTGGCCAGTTTTCAAACTCATCCGAGTTTTTATTCCCAGTCACCTTCCAAATAATTTTCAGAAAGATCTGATCAAAACTGAAGGGGCTACGGTGATGACAAGGTCAAAAATAGGCATTTTAGCAATAAAAGGGATGTAACTCTATGATAAATGGGCCGACTTGGCCGGTTTTCTAACTCATCCGAGTTTTTATCCCCAGCCACCTTACATATAAGTTTCAGAAAGATCCGATCAAAACTGAAGGGGCGACGGTGATGACAAGGTCAAATATCTGCATTCTCAGCAATCAAAGGGTTGTAACTCTGTGATAAATAGGTCGACTTGGCAGGTTTTTGAACTCATCCGAGTTTTTATCCCAGCCACTTAACATATAAAATTCAGAAAGATCCGATCAAAACTGAAGGGGCTTCGGTGATGAAAAGGTCAAAAATAGGCATTTTTAGCAAAACAAGGGAAGTAACCCTATGGTAAATGAGTCGACTTGGCCGGTTTTCTAACTCATCCGCGTTTTTATCCCAGCCGCCTTACATATAAGTTTCAGAAAGATCCGATCAATTCTGAAGGGGCTATTGTGATGACCAGGTCAAAAATCAGCAATTTCAGCAATCAAAGGGACGTATCTCTATGATACATGGGCCGACTTGGCCGGTTTTCGAACTCATCCCAGTTTTTCTCGCCAGCACCCTTACATATAAGTTTCAGAAAGATCCGATCAAAACTGAAAGGGCGACGGTGATGACAAGGTCAAATATCTGCATTCTCAGCAATCAAAGGGACGTAACTCTATGATAAATATGCCGACTTGGCAGGTTTTTTAACTCATCCGAGCTTTTATCCCCCGCCACCTTACATATAAGTTTCAGAATGATCCGAAAAAAACAGAAGGGACTATTGTGATGACAATGTCAAAAATCAGCATTTTCAGCAATCAAAGGGACGTAACTCTATGATAAATAGGCCGACCAGGCCGGTTTTCTAACTCATCCGAGTTTTTATCCCCAGCCACCTTACATATAAGTTTCAGAAAGATCCGATCAAAACTAAAGGCGTTGCGGTGATGACAAGCATTTTCCCATTGTAAGTGTATGGGGAATTAGGATTTTTATTCAATTTTGATAAAAAGCTAAATTCTTCGTTGCCCCATCCAAGGCATGCTACACATAAGAAATAATTGAGATCAGCTGGCAGGCTGCAGAGATGTAACTGGTCAAAGGTTGTGACGGACAGACGCCAGACAACGGACGACGGACGGCGGACGACCAGCCATACTACAAGCTCCCCTAGAGCATTCGGCCCAGGTGATCTAAAAACTATGTATTTCATAAATCTTTTTTCGTACATCATGTAAACATGCACATGCAATGATGACCCTAATCTTATACTAATACAGGTGAAATAAATTTCATACGGATACAGTGATACATGCGGAACAATTATCATATTATAGGTATAGAGTTGTTATCATACTGCTACAATTATGAGATTACCATCACCATTAATTCATCTATCAACTTTGCTTGTTTATTTATGGATCTTAGATAACATACTGTAGGTCAAGCCCATCCCACTTTGACTTATAGGATTCATTGCTGTTCGTGCGAATATGCAGCTACCTGAACTCCAGTCTCCATCAATGACTGAAATGCCGATGACTCATTTATCAGTCACCCCCTATATAAATTGCATTGTAGCACATTGACCTGATAAACATATGCTATCTCAGGACAAGAGAGCTTTATCAGGTCAACGTGACATTGCACTTCTAAGAACTGGACTGCTGGAAAAAAAAATGGCAAAAATGTAAGAGTGTACAATGGTATTAACTGATAAATAGAATACCAGATTCGAGTTTATCAGGCTCGGCTTTGAGAACGCATGTAGAATCGCTCGGCAAGCCTCGCGATTCTACAAGCGTTCTCAAAGCCTTGCCTGATAAACTTGATATCAAAAGACACTCACCTGGTATTCTCTATTTACCATGACTTTGATTCTAATTCATTCTTGTTTGTTTGAATTTTATCGGAAGTCCATTCTCTGATTTACAAGGCGAGCAGCTTAGCAGCAACACCAAGAAGGATTCCATAATTTTGTGTTTGTTTCTTTAAAGTTTAACAGCCAAATCAACATTATTTAATTTGTTACGGAAAATAGAAGTGAAGCAATTGAGCCCCTAAGAACGCCAAAACAGCTTACGTTAATGGAATGTCTTCCCAAGGATGCCAGGAATCATAACATATTCAGGAACAATTAAGGTTGCTTTGTTCCTTATCTTATGCTGCATTGGTATATTGCATGTGCTCATTACAAAACAACCATTGATTCGCATAAAGCTACATAGTACAGAGGTTAAAATAGATATCACTTATTTATCATCATAATGGTTATACGTTAGCAACAAGATCAACCTTCTGTGCCCAGAACAATTTTTACGGTCCCTTAGGTGTTTAAGTCACTTAAATTTGACTGTTTACTCACCGTTATAAATTATGAGAAGCACATGCCTTGCTGTCATGACATAGTGAGACCCCACTCGTACTACAGTTCCTTTATCCTCTTCTTGACAGTACAGTATGCCAATGGAGTCCATAATTTCACAAATGGCCTTAAGGTCATCCTGCGAAAAAGTCCTGTCTACACGATGGCCAACATGTTCTTTTTCTGAAATATAATAAAATGAACCCCATTCACAATAAACATGATAACTATGTAATCCCAGTTGATCCCCAGCGTACTGAGACTTAAAGCACTACAAAAATATTAAATTCTGTGCAAAATGTATTTAATGGTATTTATTACCCTGACAGAACCAATACAATTAATAAAAATAAAAAGAAGAAAAGTTTTGTGTAAGTATTCCTTTCCTTTTGGTGTCTTAGATTGGAGGTAATTTTTCCGAATCCTGATCAAATAAACCGAGAAGGCTTTTGTCCCTTCTATGATATTAATCATCGCTATTGCATTTCATTCAACATATGAGGCATCTAGGTCTTATAGTTCCTGAGAAATCTTTGAAAAAATGGACTTTAAAGAGAGAACGAAGAATGATGTAAAAACAGATAAACCAAACAAGAGGCTCAATGAGCCTAACCGCTCACCTGAGGAACAATTTAGTTAGCTGTTTGTCTCATGGTCATTGAGCATAATATTTTTTGAAGTTCTTCCTAATGGGACACGGCATTGTCAGTTTGAACCCTAGGGGCATGTTTGGTAGGATTAATGTAGGTGACCAGTTAATGTTGCAACATACTAAATATTTAAGCTTTGGACCTTTTCACCATCTGTTTGGGAAAGAGCAGCTGACTTGGCTAACCCTGTTTTTATTTTTCAGGCTAGGCAAATCAGTAGCCAATCAAAAAGCAGTTCGTGAAATAGGCAGCTCAGTTCTTTTTTTCCATTATATGTCAATAGGAGCTAAGGGGCCCCAGGACCTGGCCAATTGAGACCACAGGGACATGATTGGCAGGATTTATGTAGGGGGCCCTATTGACATTTCTACAAGGTAAAAATCTAAGCTCTGTGCATAGAGGTTTCAGAAAAGAAGATTGTTGAAGTTGTTTTCATTATGAGACTATGAAAGCTAAAGAGCCCAGGGGCGTGACCAATTTTGACCACAGGGGCATGGTTGGCAGGACTTATGTAGGTGACCATTTAAAGTTGCTATATACTACATATCTTAGCTCTGTGCTTCACAGTTTCAGAGATGAATATTTTTTAAGCTTTTTGTCTCCATTATAAGTCTATGGGGGAATGATTGGCACAATTTATGAACGGGACCTCTTGATATTGCTCATGCTTAATATGTAAGCTGCCTAGCGATTTCAGAGAAGAAGATTTTTTAAGCTTTTTTCCCCATTATAAGTCTATGGGGGCTAAGGGGCCCCAGGGCGTGGCCAGTTTAGACCCCAGGGGCATGACTGGCACAATTTATGTAGGGGACCACTTGACATTGCTACATGCTTAATGTGTAAGCTCTGGACCTAGTGGTTTCAGAGAACAAGATTTTTAGTATTTTTTCAATTCTAAGTCAATGGGGGCTAAGAGGCCCGGGGCGTGGCCAGTTTAGACCCCGGGGACATGATTTGCACAATTTATGTAGGGGACCACTTGACATTGCTACATGCTTAATATGTAAGCTCTGGGCCAAGTGGTTTCAAAGAAGACGATTTTTATTTCTTTTGTTTTTTTATTATAAGTCTATTGGGGTTAAGGGGCCCAGGGTGTGGCCAGTTTACACCCTAGGGGCATGATTGGCAAAAATTTATGTAGGGGACCACTTGACATTGCTTCATGCTTAATATGTAAGCTCTGTGCCTAGCGGTTTCAGAGAAGATTTTTTGTAAAGCCTTTTTTTAGTTATAAGTCTTTAGGGGCTAAGGGGCCCCACGGTGTGGCCAGTTTAGATCCCAGGAGCATGGTTGGCACAATTTATGTACGTGACCACTTGACATTGCTACATGCTTAACATGTAATTTCTGGACCCACTGGTTTCAAAGAAGAAGATGTTTTAAAGTTTGTTTTTCCATTTTAAGTCAATGGGGGCTGAAGGGCCCCGGGGCGTGGCAGGTTAGACCCCAGGGGCATGCGTGGCACAATTTATGTAGGGGACCACTAGACATTGCTACATGCTTAATATGTAAGCTCTTTGCCTAGCGGTTTCAGAGAAGAAGATTTTTTAAGCTTTTTTTCCATTATAAGTCTATGGGGCTAAGGGGCCCACGGCGTGGCCAGTTTAGATCCCAGGGGCAAGATTGGCATAATTAATGTAGGGACCACTAGACATTGCTACATGCTTAATATGTGAGCTCTGGGCCTAGTGGTTTCAGAGAAGAAGATTTTCTATTTTGTTTTTCATTATAAGTCTATGGGGGCTAAGGGGCACGGGGCGTGGCCAGTTTAGACCCCAGGGGCATGATTGGCACAATATATGTAGGGGACAACTTGACATTGCTACATGCTTAATATGTAAGCTCTGGACCTTGTGGTTTCGGAGAAGAATATTTTTTAATTTTTTCCCATTGTAAGTCTATGGGTGTTATATGTTGCCATGGCAACACCAGTTTCAATCTGAATTGTCCCAAAACATACTGCATCTTTTTCCCCAACCTGATAATGTTTCTCATGAAATTTAATCATGATTAGCCAAGTGGCTTTACAGATATACTTATTTGAAAATGTGAACGGACGCCGGACCATTGGCATACAAATACCTCACATGAGCCTTCGGCTCAGGTGAGCTAATATTACTAGCGGTTTCAGAGAAGAAGATTTTTAAAGCTTTTTTTTCATTAAAAGTCTATAGGGGGTAAGGGGCCCCGGGATGTGGCCAGTTTAGACCCCAGGGGCATGAATGGCACAATTTATGTAGGGGACCACTTGACATAGCTACATGCTTAATATGTAAGCTCTGGGCCTAGTGGTTTCAGAGAAGATGATTTTTAAGCCTTTTTTATTAAAATCTATGTTGGCTTAGGGGCCCCGGGGCGTGGCCAGTTTAGACCCCAGGGACCACGTGACATGGCTACACGCTTGATCTGTAAGCTCTGTGCCTAGTGGTTTCAGAGAAGAAGAATTTTTTAGTTTTTTTCCATTATAAGTCTATGGGGGCTAAGGGGCCCGGGGAGTGGCCAGTTTAGACCCCAGAGGCATGAATGGCACAATTTATGTAGGGGAACACTTGACATAGCTTTATGCTTAATATGTAAGCTCTGGGCCTAGTGGTTTCCGGGAAGAAGACTGTTTAAGCTTTGTTTCCATTATAAGTCTATGGGGGCTAAGCCCCCCCCCCACCCCCGGCGTGGAAGTTTAGATCCGAGGGGCATGATTGGAACAATTTCTGTATGGGGACCACTTGATATTGCTACATGCTTAATATGTAAGCTCTACGGGCCTCCGTGGCCTAGTGGTTAAGAGCGCTGACTCTTGATCATTAGGTCTCTCACCGCTGCGGTTCGAGTCTCGCTCGGGTCACATGTGATACGCCAAGTTTTGCAACATAAGGTCATGTGGTTTTTCTCCGGGTACTCCGGTTTTCGTCCACCTCTGATTAACGATCGGCTCGATATGAGTGAAATAATCTTTAAAGGGCCGTAAAACCAGAAACAAAAATTAATATGCTCTGGGCCTAGTGGTTTCAGAGAAGAACCTTTGTTGTTTTTTTTCATTATAAGTCTATGGCGGCTAAGGGGCCCCGAGGCGTGACCAGTTTAGACCCCAGGGGCATGATTGGCACAATTGATGTAGAGGACTACTTGACATTGCTACATGCTTAATATGTAAGCTCTGTGCCTAGCGAAGAATATTTTTAAGCTTTGTTTTTCCATTATAAGTCTATGGCGGCTAAGGGACCCCGGGGCGTGGCCTGTTTAGATCCCAGGGGCATGATTGGCACAATTTATGTAGGGGACCATTTGAATTGCTACATGCTTAATATGTAAGCTCTGAGCCTATAGGTTTCAGAGAAGAAGATTTTTTTTTAAGTTTTTCCAATTGTAAGTCTATGGGAGCTATATGTTGCCATGGCAACAAGAATTTCCATCTGTTCTGCCCAAAAACATAATGCATCTTTTCCCCCAACCTGATAATGCTTCTCATGAAATTTAATCATGATTGGCCAACTGGCTTTAAAGATATACTTTGTTGAAAATGTGAACGGACGGCCGACGCCGTACCATTGGCATATTCATACCTCACATGAGCCTTCGGCTCAGGTGAGCTAAAAAGCAAAACAGCCACTTGTCTCTTACACTATGTAAGTCATCATTATCATACAACATATCAAGTTTGGGGCTTCTAGGTTTTATAGTTCCTGAGAAATCTTGCCGAAATATCCAACATTAGCCTTTATGGAGAAAAAGAAGAACGAAAGAACAAATAAGCCGAGAAAATACATTGTATCTTACACGACTTTACATCACTGCATTGCATAACGTGTTTAAGGCATCGAGGTTTTACATCAAGCTCCTGAGAATTCTTTAGACGAAAAATTTAACATTGGCCTGTATTGAGAGAAAGAAGAAGAATGAAAGAACAGACGATAATCTAAACCAAGAAATGGCATTGTATCTTGCACGATATAAGTCTTCATTCATCGCATTGCATACCAAGTTTAAGGCTTCTAATTGGCCGAAACTGGTCCAGAAAAAAACTTGTTCACCCCATCTTTTTCAGTTCTACGTTGTATTCCTTGCTTCCAAGTATAAACCTTTTGTAGAAGATATTAACGCCGAAACAATTTGTGTTAAGGGAATGTTTGGTGGCCGTAAAAAATCTAGTGTGTTCTTGGCTTCTAATATTCTGGTCTTTTCAGTTACTGAGAAATCATTAGACTATATGGAGACATAGAAGAATGGAACAACCAAACAAGAGGGCCATGATGGCCCTGGATCGCTCACCTGATCCATAGTGTAACAAGTGGGCCCCAGAGAGGGCCATTATTGGCCCCAGAGCTTTAATGTGCATAATGTTGAGGGAGGTCTTAAAGGTGAAGCTTCATACCAAACATCAACAAAGGCTATAATTTGAACAATCTTGGCAAAGGTCCACTAGATGAAGATACACATCAAATATCAAAGACCTGGGCCTTGCGGTTTCAGAGAAGAAGATTTTTTTTAAAGATATTTCCAACATAAGCCTATGCAAAACCAAATGGCCCCGGGGCTATATAAATCTATGTAAAAACCAAGGGCCCCGGGGTGGGGGCATTTGTGGCCCCAGGGCTATAATTTGAACAATCTTGGTAGAGGTCCATTAGATGAAGCTTCATACTAAATTTCAAAGTCCTGGGCCTTGTGGTTTCAGAGAAGAAGATTTTTAAAGATTATCCCTATATAAGCCTATGTAAAACAAAAGGGCCCCGGGGCGGGGCCACTTTTGGCCCCAGCACTATAATTTGAATCATCTTGGCAGGGGTCCTTTAGAAGAAGCTTCATACTAAATATAAAAGACCTAGGACTTGTGGTTTCAGAGAAGATTTTTAAAGATTTTCCCTATATAAGTCTATGTAAAACCAAAAGGCCCCAGAGCAGGGGCATTTTTGGCCGAAGGGCTACAATTTGATAATTTGAACAATCTTGCTAGGGGTCCACTAGATGAAGCTTCATACCAAATATCAAAGACCTGGGCCTTGTGGTTTCAGAAAAGAAGATTTTTTAAGTTTTTGGTGAAAAAAATCTATTTTTGGCTCCTGTGACCTAGATGTGCAACGGACTGGAACCATTTGAACAACTTTGAAAGGGGACCACCTAAGGATCATTCCTGTGAAGTTTGGTCAAAATCCGATCAGTGGTTTAGGAGGAGATGTCGTTTAAAGAAATTGTTTATGGACGCACGGACGCACGGACGCACGCACGGACGGACGCACGCACGCACGACGGACGACGGACAAAAAGTGATCCCAAAAGCTCACCTCGTCACTACGTGACGGTGAGCTAAAAATAAGCCGAAAAAGCCCACGATATAATTTACCATTATTTCATTGCACACTCAGTTTCCTGAGAATTTTTAATGAAATTTTAACATTGGCCTGCATGGAATAAACAAATATGAAAGATCAAAGAAATAAATAAGTCGAGATTCATAATATACCCAGTTTGAAAATTCTAGCTTTTAGAGTTTCTGAGAGTTCTTTGACGATTTTAATGGGACTTCTATAGAGAGAAAGAAAAAGGAAATAGACAATAAACTAGCAATGTGTCAATAGGACACGGATGCCCCCGCTATATGACATCAAATTTTGGTCAAAACTGTGACCTCTAGAGTCTTAACAAACTAAGTGGTGACAATTTGTCCTGAACATCAAAGAGGCAAATATTCTGAACAAGTTCTATCAAAATTGGACCAACACTGTTACCTCTAAAGGGTTAACAATGCTTTCATTGGTTTGGCCTATAGCCTAGTTTTGGACCCAACGTGGCTCAGTATCAAACTTCACCTAGAGGCAACATTCTCAGCAAGTTTGATTTAAATTGGGTCAAAACTGACCTGTTAAGTGTTAACAATGCTTTCCTTTGATTTGACCTAGTGACCTGGATTTTGACCCCCAAATGACACATTATCAGCCTGACCTTGATTTCACAGAGGCATACATTCTGAACAGGGTCAATCAAATTTGGTTGAAAACTGTGACCTCTAGCGGGTAAACAAGGTTTTCCATTGATATGAACTGGTGATCTAGTTTTTAACCCTAAGTGACCCAGTATCATACTTGACCTAGATTTATCTAAACGAGTTTGATTAATATTGTGTCATAACCGTAAACTCTAGAGTATTAGCGAGGTTTTCCTTTGATTTGACCTGGTGACCTAGTTTCTGACCCGAGAAAACCAGTAATGAACTTGACTTAAAATACATAAAAGCAAACATTTTATCGAGTTTCATAACAATGGTAAAAACTGTAACCTCTATAGTGTTTTCGAGGTTTTTCTTTGATTAGACCCGGTGTCCGAGTTATTGGCCCACAGTGACCCAGACTCGACTATGACCTAGACTTATACTGGCAAACATTATGAACAAGTGTCATTAAATTTGGGTCAAAACTGTGACCTCTAGGGTGTTAACAACGTTTTCATGAGATTTGACCTGGTGATCTAGTTTTTTATCTGAGTGACCAAGTATCGAATCGGACCTAGATGTCATAGTGTCATATTCTGGGCAAGTTTTATAAGAGTTGAATTAAAACTGTGTCTCTAGAATGTTAACAAGATATCTTATAATTTGACCTGTGACCTAGTTTTGACTCCAAATGACCTAGTATCAAAACAACCAATTTTTCATACAGGCAAGATTTCTGAGTAAGATTCATCATTGCGTCAAAACTGTGACCTCTAGAGTGTTAGCCAGGTTCTCATGAGATTTAACTTGGTGATTTAATTTTTAACGCCAAGGGACTCAGCATCAAACTGTGACCTAGATTTCTTAGAGGCAAACATTCTGAGCCGGTTTCATCAAAACCGGGTCAAAACTGTGATGTCTAGAGTGTCAACAAAGTTTTATGAGATTTGTCCTGGTGATCTGGTTTGTTTGTTTCATCTACGTGACCCAGTATCAAACTTTATCTAGATATTATAGAGACAAACATTCTGAGAAAGTTTCATAATAATTGGGTCAAAACTGTGACCTCTAGAGTGTTAATAAGGTTTTCCTTTGATTTGACCTAGTTTTTGTCCACAAGTGACTCAGTATCTAACTTGAATTAGTTTTTAGAACGACAAACATAGAGCAAGATTCATCAAAATTGGATCAAGCTGTGACTCTAGAGTGATAACAATTTTTTTCATAAGATTTGACCTGGTAACGTAGGTTTTGACCTCAATTGACCAAGTATCAAACTAGACATAGATTTCATAGAGGCAAACATTCTGAGCAAATTTCATTAAAATTGGGCCAACTTGTGACTCTAGAGTGTTAACTAGGTTTTCCTTTAAATTGTTTTTGTGACCTAGGTTTTGACCCTATGTCACCCAGTTTCAATCTTGACACAGATTTGATAGAGACAAACACTCTGAGCAAATTTCATCAAAATTGGATCAAAAGTGTGACATCTCAATTGTTAACAAGGTGTTCCTTTGATTTGACCTGGTGACCCAGTTTTAATCCAAGTGATCAATTATCAAACCTGACAAAGATTTCATAGTGGCAAACATTCTGTGTATGTTTAATCAAACTGTAGTAAAAAAACTTCGACCTCTAGAGTGTTGACAAGTTTTCCTTTGATTCGACATAGTGACCTAGTTTTTGACCCAAAGTAACCAAGATTCAAACTTGACATAGATGTCATGGAGGCAAACATTCTGAGCAAGTTTAATCAATGTTTGGTCAAAACTGTGACCTCTAGAGAGTCAACAATGTTTTCAATTGATTTGACCTGGTGTCCTAGTTTTAACCCCAAGTGACATAGTATCTAACTTGAACCCCAAGTGACCTAGTAGATTTCGTAGAGGCAAACATTCTCTGCAAGTTTTATCAAAATTGGGTCAAAGCCGTGACCTCAAGAGTGTTAAGAACGTTTCTTGAGATTTCACCCGGTGACCTAGTTTCAGGTCTTATGCAACCCAGTATCAAACTCAACCTAGATTTCATAGAGGCAAATATTCTGAGCAAGCCTCAACAAAATCGGATCAAAACTGTGACCGCTACAGTGTTAAGTATCTTTTAATGAGATCTAACCTGGTGACCTAGTTTCTGAACTCAAGTAGCCCAGTTTCAAATTTGAACTAGATTTCATTGAGGCAAACATTATGAGCAAGGCTCATTAAAATTTTGGTAAAAACTGTGCCCTAGTGTGTTAACTAGGTTTTCAGTTGATTTGTCCTGGTTATCTATCTTTGTACCAAAGTGATCCAGTATCAAAGTTGACCAAGATTTCATGGAGTAAAATATTCTGAGTCAAAACTGTGACCTCTAAGTGTTAACAAGGTTTTCCTTTGATTTGACCGAGAGACCTATTTTTTTACCCCAAATGACCCAGAATGGAACTTGACATAGATTCCATAGAGGCAAATATTCTAAGCAAAAATTATCAAAGTTGGGCCAAAACGGTGACATCTGGAGTGTTAACAATGTTTTTAATTCATTTGACCTGGTGACCTAGTTTTTGACCTCCAGTGGCCTAGTATCTTACTTGAACTAGATTTCATGGAGGCAAACATACTGAGCAAGTTTCAACCAAATTGGATCTAAACTGTGCCCTCTAGAGTGTTAAGTAGCTTTTAATGAGATCTGATCTGGTGACCTAGTTTCTGAACTCAAGTGATCCATTATCAAATTGGAATTAGATTTCATAGACTCATGAGGCAAACATTCTGAGCAAGTTATATTAAAATTTTGGTAAAAACTGTGCCCTAGAGTGTTAACAAAGTATTCCTATGATTTGACCTGGTGATCTAGTTTTGAACCCAAGTGATCCGGTAATAAACTCGGCCAAGATTTTATAGAGGCAAACATTCTGAGTATATTTAATTAAAATCTGGTAAAATCTGTGACCTTTAGATTGTTAACAAAGGTTTCCTATGATTTGACCCGGTGACCTAGTTTTGACCCAAAGTGTTCCTAATTTGACATAGATGTCATAGGGGCAAACATTCTGAGCAAGTTTAATCAAAGTTGGGTCAAACTTTGACCTCTAGCGTGTTAACACAGTTTTCAATTGATTTGACCTTGTGACCTAGTTTTTGACCTAAGGTGACCTAGTATCCAACTTGAGGCAAAGATTCTCAGCAAGTTTAATCAAAATTGGGTCAAAACTTTGACCTCTAGAGGGTAAAGAATGTTTTCTTGAGTTTTAACCTGGTGACCTAGTTTCTGAGCTCAAACAACTCAGTATCAAACTTGACCTAGATTCAATCGAGACAAATATTCTGATTAAGTTTCATCAAAATTGGATCAAAACGGTGGCCTCTAGAATCTTTTAATGAGATCTGACCTGGTGACTTAGTTTCTTAACCTAGTATCAAATTTGAACTAGATGCATAGTGGCAAACATTTTGAGCAGGTTTCACTAAAATATTAGTAAACCTGTGCCCTAGAGTGTTAACAAGATTTTCCTTTGATTTGACCCAAAGTGACCGAGTACCAATCGGTGCGCCTAGATTGGATAGAGGTGTACGTTCTGAGCAAGTTTAATCAAAATGGGTAAAACTTTGACATCTAGAGTGTTAATATCGTTATCCTTTGATTTGATCTTATGGCAATCATTCTGAGCTAGTTTCATCAAAATTTGGTCAACACTGTGACCTCTAAAGTGTCAATAATGTTTTCATGGATTTGACCTATGGCCTAGGTTTTGACGCAAAGTGGTCAAATATCAAACATGACCTAAATTCCTTAGAGGCAAACATTCTAAGCAAGTTTGATTAAAATTGGGTCAAAACTGACCTCTTAAGTGTAATCAAGGCTTTCCTTTGATTTGACCTGGTGAACTAGATTTTGACCCAAAATAACACATTATCAGCCTGACCTAGATTTTATTGAGGCAAACATTCTGGGCAAGTGCAATCAAAACAGGATCAAAACTGTGACCTCCACGCGGTAAACAAGGTTTTCCATTGATATGAACTGGTGACCTAGTTTTTGACCCAAAGTGACCTTGTATCTAACCTGACCTAGATATCATAGAGGCATACATTCTGAGCAAGTATCATCAGCCTCGATAGTGCAGTGGTTTACGCGTTCCACTCATGATCGAGAGGTTGTGCGTTCGAATCCGGCACCCGGTATCGAGGTGTGTCCTTGGCCAAGACACATAATGACACTGCATCACTCCACCCAGGTGTAATTGGGTAGCAGTGGTGTGGTAGTCACTGCCTCTCTCTCGCGCGCGTGAAAACATCCGGAATTAGTGTTCGAGAGCGATTAAATAAGCTTGAAGCTTCCATCGCAATCAAACTAAAATAAATTTGCATAAACTAAGTATCATCAAAATTTGATCAAAATGTGACCTCTAGTGTGTTAACAATGTCTTTCTGTGATTTAAGCTGGTGACCTAGTTTTTGACCCAAAGTGACCCATTATCTAACTGTACCTAGGTTTTATGTTAACATTCTGAGCAAGTTTCATTAAAGTTGGGTCAAAACTGTGCCGTCTAGAGTGTTAACAAAGTTTTAAAATTTTTATATTTAACCTAGTGACCTAGTTTTTTATCTAAGTGACTCAGTATCGAACTTGGCCTGGATTTCATAGAGTCACCTTCTGAGCAAGTTTCATTAGTATTAGACCAAAACTGTGGCCTCAAGAATGTTCACAAGATTGTCCTTTAATTTAACCTGTGGTCTAGTTTTGACCCCAGGTGACCTAGTATCAAACGGCCCAATAGAGGAAAATATAATATTTCATCGAAATTGGGTCAAAGCAGTGACCTCTAGAGTGTTAGCAAGGTTCTCATGAGATTTGGTGATCTAATTTTTGACGCCAAGTGACCCAACATAATTGTTGCCATATATTTCATAGAGGCAAACATTCTGAGTCAGCTCCATAAAAATTGGGTCCAACCTGTGACGTCTAGAGTGTTAACAAAGTTTTCATGAGATTTGACCTGGTGACCTAGGTTTTTATCTAAGTGACCCAGTATCAAACCTGGCCTAGATTTCATAGATGCAAACATTCGGAGAAAGTTTCAATATAATTGGATCAAAACTGTGACCTATAGAGTGTTAACAAGGTGACCTAGTTTTTGACCCCAAATGACCCACTATCTCGCTTGAACTAGTTTTTAGAGCCGCAAACACTCTGAGCAAGTTTCATCAAAATTTGATCAAACTGGGACGTCTAGAGTGTTAACAAATATTTCATGAGATTTGACTTCGTAACCTAGGTTTGGACTTCAGGTGACCAAGTATGAAACTTGACCTAGATTTCATAGTGGCAAACATTGAGCAAGTTTCATCAAAATTGGGCCACAATTGTGACCTCTAAAGTGTAAACAAGGTTTTCCACTGATTTGACCTTATGACCTAATTTTTGTCCTCAAGTGACCAAGCATCAAACTTGAACTCTATTTCATACATGTAAACATTCTGAGCAAGTTTCATTAAAATTGGGTCAAAACCTTGACCCTAAACTGTTAACAAGGTTTTCTTTTGATTTGATCTTGTGAACTAGTTTTTGAGCCAATGTGACCGGATATCAATCTTGACCCAGATTTTATGGAGAAAAACATTCTGAGCAACTTTCATCAAAATTGGATCAAAAGTGACCCTTTAATTGTTAACAAGGTTTTCCTTCAATTTGACCTGGTGACATAGTTTTGAACCCAATGATCCAGTATCAAACTTGACCAAGTTTTCATAGAGGCAAACCTTCTGAGTATGTTTAATCACAATCTCAGCAAAACTGTGACCTCTAGTGTATTAACAAGTTTTCCTTTGGTTTGACCTAGTGACATAGTTTTTGACCCAAAGTGACCCAGAATTGAAATTGGCATAGATGTCTTAGAGGCAACATTCTGAGCGACTTTAATCCAAGTAGGGTCAAAACTGTGATCTCTAGAGCGTTATTAATGGTCTCAATTGATTTGACCTGGTGACCTAGTTTTTGAGCCCCAAGTGACATAGTATCTAACTTGAAATGGATTTTATAGTGACAAACATTCTCATCAAATTTCATCAAAATTTGGTCAAAACTGTGACCTCTAGAGTGTTAAGAATGTTTCCTTGAGATTTCACCTGGTGACTTAGTTTCTAATTTTAAGCAATCCAGCATCAAACGTGACCTAGATTTTTAGAGGCAAATATTCTGAGCAAGTTTCATCATAATTGGATCAAAACGGTAACGTATAGAGTGTAAAAAAATATTAAATGAGATCTGACCTGGTAGAGATAACCTAGTTTCTGAACTCAAGTAACCCAGTCTCAAGTTTGAACTAGATTTCATAGAGCAAGTTCTATTAAAAGTATGGTAAAAGCTATGCCTTATAGTGTTATTAAGATTTTCCTTTGATTTGTCCTGTTGACCTAGTTTTGAACCCAAGTGATTCAGTATCAAACTTGACCAAGATTTCATACAGGCAAACATTCTGAGTATGTTTAATAAAATCTAGTCAAAACTGTGACCTCTAGAGTGTTAACAAGGTTCTCCTTTGATTTGATCTGGTGACCTAGTTTTTGACTCAAAGTGACCCAGAATCGAACTTGACATAGATAACACAGAGGCAAACATTCTGAGAAAGTTTAATCAAAGTTGAGTCAAAGTTTTGACATCTATAGTGTAAACAATGTTTTTAACTGATTTGACCTGGTGACCTAATTTCATTAATTTTAGGTCACAACTGTGGCTTCTAGAGTGATAACAAAGTTTTAATGAGATTTGACATGGTGACCTAGGTTTTTAACTAAGTGACCCAGTATCGAACTTTCTGAACAAGTTGTATTGGTACTAGATCAAAACTGGGACCTCTAGAATGTTAACAAGTTTGTTCTTTGACTTGACCTGTGACCTGGTTTTGACCCAAGGCAAACATTCTGAATAAGTTTCATTAGAGGTAAATATTCTGAGCCTGTTTTATCAACATTGCGTCAAAACTGTGATGTCTAGAGTGTCACTAAAGTTTTCATTAGATTTGACCTTGTGATCTAGTTTTTTATCTAATTTACCCCTTCTGAGTCAAAACTGTGACCTCTAAAGTGTTAACAAGGTTTTCCTTTGATTTGACCTAGTGAC
Source organism: Lucinisca nassula (assembly GCA_963580285.1). Classification (NCBI taxonomy): domain Eukaryota; kingdom Metazoa; phylum Mollusca; class Bivalvia; order Lucinida; family Lucinidae; genus Lucinisca; species Lucinisca nassula. The sequence continues at coordinate 49,019,073 of OY757012.1, read as the reverse complement.
CTAGTTTTTGACCCAAAATGACCCAGAATCGAAGATGACATAGATGTCAAAGAGACAAATAAGCTGAGCAATACTTATCAAAGTTGGGTCAAAACTGTGTTCTCTGGAGTGTTAACAATATTTTTAATTGATTTGACCTGGCGACCTAGTTTTTGACCCTAAGTGACATAGTATCTTACTTGAACTAGATTTCATGGAGGCAAACATTCTGAGCAAGTTTCATCAAAATTGGGCCAAACCTGTGACCGCTAGAGTGTTAAGAATGTTTTCTTTAGATTTCATCTGGTGACCTAGTTTCTGATCTCAAGCAACCCAGTATCACACTTGACCTCGATTTAATAGAGACAAATATTCTGAGTAAGTTTCATCGAAATTGGATCAAAACTGTAACCTCTAGAGTGTTAAGAAATCTTTCAATAAGATCTGACCAGGTGACCTAGTTTCTGAACTCAAGTAACCTAGCATCAAATTTGAACTAAATTTCATAGAGGCAAACATTCTCAGCAAGTTAAATCAAATTGGGATCAAAACTGTGACATCTAGAGTGTTAACAAGGTTTTCAATTGATTTGAACTTGTGACCTAGTTTTAAACCCCAAGTGACCTAGTATCTAACTTGAATTAGATGTCATAGAGACAAATATTCTATGCACGTTTTATCAAACGTTGGTTGAACCGGTGACCTCTAGAGTGTTAAGAATGTTTTCTTGATATTGCACCTGGTGATCTTGTTTCTGATCTCAAGCAACCCAGTATCAAACTTGACTTATATTTTATAGTGGCAAATATTCAGAGTAAATTTCATCAAAATTGGATCAAAACTGTGACCTCCAGAATGTTAAGAATCCTTTAATGAGATCTGACCTGGTAACCAATGATTTTTAACTCAAGTAACCTAGTATCAAATTTGAACTAGATTTCATAGAGGACAATATTATGAGCAATTTTCACCAAAATGAGGTCAAAACCGTGACTGCTAGAGTGTTAAGATCATTTCCCTTTGATTTGATCTTGCACTCTGAGCTAGTTTCATCAAAATTTTGTAAACACTGTGACCTCTTTAGTGTTAACAACGTCTTCCTGGATTTGACCTATTGACTAGTTTTTGACCCAAAGTGGCCCAGTATCAAACTTCACCTAGAGGCAAACATTATAAGCAAGTTCAACGAAAATTGGGTCCAAACTGACCTCTTAAGTGATAACAAGGCTTTCCTTTGATTTGACCTGTGACCTAGAGTTTGACCCCCCCCCCCACCCCTAAGTGATGCAGAATCAGCCAGACCTAGATTTCATAGAGGCAAACATTCTGAGCAAGTTCAGTCAAATTTGGGTCAAAACTGTGACCTCTAGAGGGTATACAAGGTATTTCAAAGATTTGAGCTGGTAACCTAGTTTTTGACCCATTATCTAACTTGAACTAGATTTCATAGAGGCAAACATTCGGAGCAAAGTTTATCAAAACTGGGCAAAAACTGTGACAGCTAGTGTGTTAAGAATGTTTTGTGTGTGTGTGTGTGTGTGTGTGTGTGTGTGTGTGTGTGTGTGTGTGTGTGTGTGTGTGTGTGTGTGTGTGTGTGTGTTTAATCCTAACCCGCAATCCAAAGAGCAAATAAAATAGTGTATCACCTCACAGAAGGATATCAGATGACTGAAGCCTTGTTAGGAACTTTTCTGTGAGTCGCATGAAGGAAACAGGAGAGAAAATGGTTTGAAAACACATTTACTATTTTCCAAAAGCTCACCAAACTACCTTGAGTCAATGTTACTAAAACAGCTCAACGGTTTGTTTTTCGGTGTTACAACGCTACCTTCTGTCGAACCTAATACTAGCAATATATACGATGCAAGTATATGGATTCCAAATGTAAGCCAGTATCCATCACAAACATGGCACAACAATTCTTTTGAAACGAAATAGAAGAATATTGCTTACCAGGAGCTTCTTGGGCAGGTTTCCATCTCTGTTCTCTGGGACTGTCACTATTCTCAGTGCCAGGGCAAAAAGGCTGTATAACGGCTTGGGACGATGTCAACTGTGATAGAAGCAGACATGTATTATCAAGGGAGACAAAACATGAACAATCAATGCATATGTTTCATGACAACATATCATCGGGTGTACAAGCCTATCTATCTATATCTTCTTATACTGCAGCAACCTTGTGCGAGTATTATGTGCAGCTCAAATAAAAGTGAGATTGTAGGAGGGATAAAAATGTGCGAGAGAGAAACACGATTAAAACAAGAGCATCGCATGCGGGTGCCAACGATCGGCTGCAAAAATTTTATGTCGAAAAAGGGGCATAACTGTGCCAAAAATATTTTGAGGGTTACCTCACCTATTGGTATGAGTTCCCCTTTTCATAATGAACAACTAGTCCGAGTTTCATGTAAATATGTTCAGTAATGACAGAGATAGTACAAAATGTCCAAGTGTTTGCACGACGATGCAGACGGCGAAGACGACGCCAGAGCTATGACAATACCTCGGCGTTTTCTTCGAAAACAGCCGAGCTTATAATCTTAGAGTTTGTGCAGAAAAATGAAGTTTAAGAGCGTTTTTTTTTGGGGGGGGGGGGCTGTGGGGTGGGGTTGGAGTAGTAGGATGACTGATATGAGATGCCATTACACTCACCTTGAAAGAGATGTGATTACTTATAAACGCGATCTGTGCAGCAAGCGTGTTCCAGAGTTTTTGTTTGTTTGAATTGAGGTTAAACGTCCCCGTCAACACTGTATAGGTCATCTTGGAGAGGTTACTTCCAATTTTGTGGGACTTTTACCCGACATTGAGATGAAATGACATCTCAAGCCTTGCCGCCCAATGAAACCAAAACGGTGTTTAAGCATGGCCGGTCCAACCCCACTGCTTTGCCTGGGCAGGCTTAGATCCTCTGAGCGAATTACCAGTACTCGTGTGCCGATCGGGTTCAGCTCTGCGTGGAAGCATCATGCAGTCCGTCTATTTCTTCAAGCCAGGCTGGGCGGGGCCGGTGTTCCAGAGTATAATTGTTCCCTATAAGTTTAGAAGCATAGCTATAAATACTTCTGACCGTTCCAAGGCGGTTCTTCTGTGGCGATTTATTTATGTTGTTGTTTGTTACTTACTGTGTGTATCACTCGTGTCTTTTAATTTTGGATGGCCATATGGCCATTTTGTGGGAAAGTAACTGTCCTTATGGCCTTCCTTTGTTTAGGTTTCCATTATGGTCTGGTCGCTTAATGTTTGTATTTCTTTCCCTTTGGTGTCTTTGGTGGGTGGAGTAAGTTAATTGGTTCGATTCCTGATCTTTGTTTTACTTCTACTTTTCTGAAGGCAAGAGGGTACATGTGACGAGTTGAAACATCGGGTTTCTCAAAACATGGGGGTACTTGGATGATCACATAGTCATATGTGAGTCTATGAAACATAAGGCGTGCGTCTATTTGTCTGTATTCAAACGATCGTTGACCAAGGTCGTCAAAGCATTTTATTTACACCTTTATATGGGTAACGACCCCCGCTTATCGAGGTTTGAAGAAATAGATGGGCTGCATGATGCTTCCTCGCAGAGCTGAAACCGACCGCACACGAGTACTGGTAAAACCCTTAGAGGAACTAAGCCTGCCCAGGCATAGCGGTGCGAGTCGGACCTCCATGCTTATAAACCCTATTGGTTTCATTGGGCGATAGGGCTTGAGATGTCATTTTATCTCAGTGTCGGGTAAGAGTCCCACAAAATTGGAAGCAACATCTCCAAAATGACCTATACAGTGTGGACGGGGATGTTAAACCTCAAATCAAACAAACAAACAAATAATATGGGTAATAGTTGTATTGCACCCATTCTAGCTGCTCGGCACTGTATCATTTCTATTTTACTTACATTTTGTTTGGTGAGTGGCGACTAAAATGAGGAAGCATATTCGACCTGAGTGCATTTGTGTTATAAACCAGCTCTTTTATAGATTCATTTCAAGTTTGTTTCTTTCTTTTGACAAACTCGAGTGGACTAGTTTGGGGCTTTAATGATGGTTGTACTTAGATATTTGGCATTGTCTACTGTCTCGAGAACTTCACCGTGGAGAGTGTACCGAGACTTGACGCCAATGCAATGGCTAAATAGGCTAAAATGTTCAAGATGGATATCTTATAATTTCCCTATAGAAGGAGTAAAAAAGCTAACTAGGTAGTAGAAATAAAGAACATGTGTAAAGCACTATAGTTTTCGACACAAGTCAATTATTAATAAGTAAGTTGTATATATGATAATGGGGCCAAAATGGCAAAGGCCAAATTTGTGGGGGTCGAGTACTGTACTGTACTGGAACTAAGGTCGAGGATTGAAAATAAACTCCGGAGTTGAAGCCCCACAGTAGTTTTACTACTGACCGTATCAGGGCGGTCGTTCTTTTGCGGTGTCTTAACTGTTATTTGGCTTTGTGTCGTTGGTTCATGTTTCGTCTGTTTTTGTGTGTGGCTCCGTGTCACTTTCTATAGGTGACTTGAGACGGCTGCGTTTTGGATTGTGGCCTTTCCTGGGTGACCTTTTCATACTAGTTTGTATGGGACCAGATTGTCTTGGTCCGTGCTTGGTAGAAACCGAGATGTCCTGTTAAGTTCATAATCTTACATGACTAAAGAGTTATTGTCCAACAACAGCAAAGCACATATTTTATATAGTTTTATCTGGCTTTATTCAAAATGGTTTACTTTTCAAAATTTAGTGTACATATTTTCAGCATTACCCTGAATTGAGTTTAACAAAGACAAGTGAGTGAGTGAGTTTTAGTTTTACGTCCCACCAACAGCCAAGGTCATACGGAGACAGGACCTCGGTTTAAAGACTCAGGAGAAGCTCGAGATCAATCCTGCGATCCCTGGTTTACAAGGCGAGTAGCGTAACAAATGCACCACGGAGGCTTCTAACAAAGACAAGAGCTAAGATAGTAAAAACTCTTCCTTGTTTGTGACACGCTGTCCTGGGTGAGATATATGGCCTTTTGTGAAATGAAAAGGTGGGACAAGGCCCCGGCAAACCCAGGGAGACCCCCAGGTTGGTGTCAATGAATGCTTCTCTTCATAAGGAACATTATATATGGTTAAGGGGTTGGGATCTGTAAGGTTTCTGAGATATTGGGCCTTTTATGAAATGGAGGAGGTGGGGCATGACCCCGGCGCATCCCTGGGAACCCCCAGATTGGTGTCACTGAATGCGTCTTATCAAAAGCAACAAGAATATATATGGTTTAGGGGTGGGGATTTGAATGGTGTCTGAGATATATGACCTTTTGTGAAGTTGAGGGGTGGGGCAAGGCCCCCGGCGCATCCCGGGTGACCCGTAAGTTGGTGTCAATGAATGCCTCTCTTTATAAAGAATATGACTATATATGGTTTAGGGGTGGGGATCTGTAAGGTTCCTGAGATATTTGGCTTTTTATTAAATTGAAGTGGGGGGGGGGGGAGGGGCATGACCCCGGGATGCATCTTATCATAAGGAACAAGAATATATATGGTTTAGGGGTATGGATCTGAATGGTTTCTTACTTATTTGGCCCAGTGTTTTCGGAGGAGATATAGTTTGAAAGTGTTGACGTAGACGACATACGTCATACGACATGTGACATACGACGGACGACCGACGACGACGGACAACTGCCTATCCTATAAGCTCCCCCGGAGCCGAACATGGAGCCTTCGGCTCTGGTGAGCTAAAAATTAAATAAGTGGCCCTGTGGTTTAAGAGGTGTCAATTGCTATCAGACGCCGGGTCACTGGCCTATCAGAAAAACTCATTGAGCACATGCTCATTTGTGCTTAAAACTCGTTTTCCTTTACATGTCATATAAGAAGTATATTCATGAGCAAATTGTCGCTAAAACTAATAAGCAATTAAGGATGGTATTCCACAGGCCTCAGACTACTATCCCTTTCACTTCCTTTGGTCCAATTGAGTAAAACATGGCGCCTTCCACCTGCATAAATGCTTTATTAGCGCATTGTAACAGATCAAACCTGGACTAACAAACAGAAACAATATACTTAAAATCTTTACCACTGGCGATCCTTGTCCCCTGCTGCTAACATCCTGAAGCATGTACTTAGCTTCAGCTTCATCCTGAAAAAATCAAAAGAGTCAACAAGCCTTTGATTTTTACAAAATACAAGTGTATATGGATGGATGTATTCATTGTTGAAAGGACAGAAAAAACATTGATTTTTACAAAAATACCAATGTATATGGCAGTATGTATTAATTGTTGAAAGGACAGAAAACTGTGTTTAAACAAAAGTTAATGTTCTTGAAATTAACAATCATTTATCTGAAGCCATTTTTACTTAAATCTGAAGACGTGCCTGATTAAAATTTCTACAAGTATTTTCTTCGAATTTTGTCAAAGACAAGGTCAGTTTGATATCTGCATAGTAAACATTAAATGACTCAAATACCGATGACAAGTTCACAATGGATGAAATGAACCTGTTTTACAATTCCCTAAACTCCCGATATCAAAATATTCGGAGAAATTGGGAAATATTTTTCTTATCTCATCTAGAAACTAAACGTTGTGTGTACTCACCAGGAATGTATCATCGAGAAGTTCCTAGATCTAGTGAGTACACACAACATACAGTTATGTTATAGAAGCCTCCTGACAAAATGTTGACTTATAGAGGCTCGAGCTACCTCTGTCTCGAACAAAATTTCAATGCTCTGAAAATGCTACCATGTTGGATTGTATTATTTTTGGTTTGATCGCCATGAGGCGGGCAAACCGGGTCTAATGACCAGATTGTAACTGTTCCATGGAGGGGCACGTGACGCGACCAACCAATCAGCTTTAACGATGATGCAATACTATACTGCAATTACAGGAAACAGCCTGTCTGAATAGCGAAACAGACCGAAAAGCAAGCGTTTCAACTCCAACAATAAAAATATTTCAAGGGAAATGGATACACCTGGCAGGTGTGGCAGTTAGTCTACCATTTTTACCGTATTTCGAAACACTCCTATTCAAATACATTGTCATTTTTGGCCAAAGAAAAAGAAATTTTAAAAAGAAAAATTGGAATATTTGCTTTTTTTTGCTCAAAACAAACGCCTCGACGAGGCGATTCTATCGAGTACCCACAATCTAGTGTCTCAGAGCATGAATACGGAAATTAATGTTTACCCCTGCAAACCCGAGCTTTACTATATAAAAGTGTAGATTATATTTTCTTGTCCTTTGGGATCATTGATTCCATTGTGGAATTTTGAAAATATCTGAGGGTCACTGATGAGGCCTATTTAGCCGAAACTAGCTAGTCTGGCCCAGAAAACATGTACACTCCATATTTTTCAGTTCTGTAGTGTATTCCTTGCTTCCAAAGGATAGCCCTTTTATAGAACATATTTAACTTCACTACAACTGGTGTGTGGGAATGTGTGGCGGCGGTAAAACGTCTACCTGCCCTACATCATAGTGTAGATTATATTTTCTTGTCCTTTGGGATCATTGATTCCATTGTTGAATTTTGAAAGTATCTTAGGGTCACTGATGAGGCCTAATTGGCCGAAACTAGCTAGTCTGGTCCAGAAAACATGTGCACACCATATTTTTCAGTACTGTGGTGTATTCCTTGCTTCCAAAGGATAACCCTTTTATAGAACATATTAAAGGGGATCACAATTCTATAGGCATGATTTCGTGATGGAAATACAACTTTAAGGACCTTATGGTTGCTACTCTGTTGACTCTGTCCAACTGAAAAAGGGGTCTACTCTAAAAGGGGAAGAATTTGCCCCCTCAATGGGTCTACTCTAAAAGGGAAGAATTTGCTCTCCAGGAGCAAATTATTTCCTTTAAGAGTATACCGCTTCGACATATCTAAAGAGAAACTACTTTTGCAGGAGTAGCAGTCATTTTCGCAAATTTTACGTCTTGCAATGCTATTATGGAGTAAGTCCATGGGGCCATGGAAACGAAAAACAACAGAACATAACTACTACTACTCACAAAGTGTGGCTGGCTGCGGTAGCTCAGTCGGATGCAGTCTGACTGGCGATAAGGAAGACTCGGTTTCGATACCTACCGGGGTCGGCAACATTCTTTCGTGGAGATTGATTATGAAATATTTTCTATGGTCATTCTCTCCCTTCCGCTGATTCAGGAAGGGCTGGGGTCTGTTTTTGGCGACAGAATATGCACTGAACTGGTAAACCGCTTACGGATAAGCCTGCTCAGAAAAAGCATGGATAGGTACACTGACAGGCCCAAACATGACCCAAAATCAGTGTTGACTGGGCCGTTAAATACAAATTAACAAAACGTGCAAAGTTTACTTCACACAGATAGGAACAGATTTATATATTCTGAACATCTTTCGGTGCGCTGATAGCTCCAATAATACGTATATGAATGATAAGAGATAGAATACAAAATATATATCAGCATGAAAAATAAGCAAACTGAAGATGTGCACGTGTTTTTGGCTTTATCGTCAATTAAATTTTTATCAATCGTCAATTGAACTCAGTCTATTTTGGGGTTTGATTACTTTTAAAGGACAGTATCGTGGGTACAAACTGGTTGAAGCTACAGACCTGAAATTTTATATATAGAATCAGCAAATGACAAGTATTTTAGCTCACTAGAGCCGAAGGCTTCGGGGGAGCTTATAATATAGGCAGTGTTCCGTCACCTGCGTCATTTTCAAACGACATCTCCTCTGAAACTACTTGGCCAATTGAAACCAAATTACACTTGGAGCCTTTATTGGAAGGTGGAACAAAAGTTTGTTCGTAAGGACTGGGTCACATGACCAATATGGCCGCCATCGCCATATAATATATTATGTTAAAAACCTTTAAAAATCTTTTTCTCAGGAACCAAATGGCTCATTACCTTGAAACTTGGTATGCAGCATCAGGGACTCGGGTCCTACCAGTTTTATTCAAATGATGACCTTTGGTTGACATTGACCTGTTTTACGTCAAGGTTGGTTGACCTTAACCTGTTTTACGTCATGGTCAATTTTGGTCACTTAATGGAAAAAAGGCAAAATAGTGGATTTTCTGACTGCATGGTAGCCTTTGGCATCAGAAATGATATTTGCAATCAGCGTAATTGAGGTTTTTCAATACCAAAGGTCAATGTCATTTACTGACCTTTGTCTTGGGTGGCTGAGAATCAATATTTTTATCTTCTTTCATCTTAAACCGCTGGGTTGATTGAAAAAAAAAATCACATGTGGAGCCTCTATGGGAAGGCGAAACGAAAGTTTGTTCGTAAGGGCTGGGTCACATGATCAATATTGCCGCCATGCCCATATATAGTAGAAACCTTTAAAATCGTTTTCTCAGGAACCAAATGGCCGAATACCTTGAAGCTAGGTATGCAGCATCCTGGACTTGGGCCATAGCACATTTGTTTTTAAATGATGATATTTGATTGACCTTGACCTGTTTTACCTCAAGGTCAAATTTGGTCACTTATACAGTTGTATGGAAAAAAGGCAAAACAGTGGATTTTCTGGTTGCATGGTAGCCTGTGGCTAGAAATGATATTAGCAATCAGCTTAATGGACGTTTATCAATTCCAAAGGTCAAGGTTATTTACTGACCTTTGTCCTGGGTGGCCCAGAACCAGTATTTTTAGTTTAGCTCACCTGTCACGTAGTGACGAGGTGAACTTTTTGGATCATTTTTTTTGGCCATCGTCCGTCGTGCGTGAGTCAGTGCGTGCATCCGTAAACAATTTCTTCAAACGACATCTCCTCCTAAACCACTGATCGGATTTTGACCACACTTCATAGGAATGATCCTTAGTTGGCCCCCTTAAAGTTGTTTAAAAGATTCCGGTCCATTGCACATCAAAATCTTCTTCTTAGGTACCAAATGGCCGATAACCATCAAACTTGGTATACAGCATTGGGGATTCTGTTCCTAGAAAGGTGACCTTTAATAGACCTTGACCTATTTCACTTCAAGATAAAATTTGGCCACTAAGATATTTGTATTAAAAAAGAGCAAAACAGTGAATATTTCTGATTCTTTTGTAGCCTGTGGAATCAGAATTCATATTTGCTTTCAGCTGCATGTAAATGTTGAAAAGACAGAGAACGTTATTTTTCCTCATTTATAAAGATCGCTGGGTGTAACGGGCCTCCGTGGCCTAGTGGATAAGAGTGCTGACACTTAATCATTAGGTCTATCAACGGTGTAGGTTTGAGCATGGCTCAGGTCAGCTAATGAGAAGTTCTGCAACGGAAGGTCAGGAGGTTTTTCATCGGGTACTCCAATTTTCGCTCACTGCCGATTAACGATCGGCTTGATGAGAGAGAAATAATCTTGAAAGGATCGTAAAACCAAACATAAAAAAGATCGCTGGGTGTGTAAAAACATTTTCATGTCTTTGCTACTAGAATTAACGTCAGTGCCAAGGTCGAAGGTTCTAAATCTTCCAAATATATAAAATATTTAGGGAGCGAAACAAAGTCATAACGTTGATGGGTCGTTGTTTATTGTTCTTGAGCCCAGCACAGATAGCAATAGATTCTGTTTAAAAACTTTATGACCTGCCACCAGTTACAGACTTTGTTAAAAGACTTTTTGGAGCATTCGATGGGAGCTATTGTATCTGATAAGTCGAGAGTTGTGTTCTTTATTTCCCCTCAATACTTGACGTTTTACTAATAAGTTTCAGTTTCTTTTACAATTAAATTGTGATCCAGAAAGATATACAAAAGGATTGCAAATTTCAGGTTTTTGCGGAGAAACTGCCGAGCTTTAATATACAGTCTGATTCGCAGCACTTTGTCTGGGCAGGCTTAGATCTTCCTAGGCGGTTCATCAATACTTCAAAGTTCGGTCGGTTTCAGCGAATGCAGTCCAATATATTGCCCCAAGGTCTGATCGGCCCCCGTCCATCGGGGATTGAAGAAATAGATTGGGCTGCATGATGCTTCCACGCGGAGCTGATACCGGCCGCACATGAGTAGTGTTAAATCGCCGAGAAAGTCTAAGCCTGCCCAGCAAATGTGGCTCGAGTCGGACCGTTCATGCATTTCAACCATTTAGTTTCATTGGGTGACAGGGCTTGAGAAGGAGTTTTATCTGCCCGTTTTATCTCAGTACTGAGTAAAAGTCCCACAAAATTGGAAGCAATGTCTCAAAAAAGACTCATACAGTGTTAACAGGGACGTTAACAAAAAATGAAATAGATAACCAAGGCCCTATAGAAGACCTGCTGCATTAGGAAAAATCTTTTAATATGCCCGTTTGAAAAACAACAACAAAGAAAAAAAAAAAAACGATCGTATTAAGTTATTGGGTGTGGTCCGTCCGTCACTTCGTAAACTTTTTTTTCGTTTCCGTATAACTCCTACTATACAGTTTTCATCCGATCAAGCCTAAAATGTGTATGTAGCAAGGCTAAGATGTGAAGATGTGGCTTAAATTTCGAGAATTAATGTCCACCAAATATTAACAGAATTATGGCCCTTTGAAAAATTCGGTTTACATTTATTTTCGTTTGATTAAGTTTTGTGCTATACATGTGTAAACCATATGTAAGTTACATTTAGTTTATACTTGCCATGGCGTTAAACAATTTACCACAGAATACTCATCACTACCTACCCGTCCTGATACCCAGGTCACATACTTCGAAATTTTATATACACGTTTTGTAATAAAGTTTATTATTTTTATTCAAAAATGCATTAAGTGGGAAAATGATATCAGCTGGCTCAAATCAGAATGTAGACTGACAAGACCAAACCTGTTGGATGCCTTTTGAAAGCAGCCAACTTGTTCTGAGTATTTTGTTAGACCTGATGTTTTCATTAGGATCTAGTTATTTAATGTTTGTGTTTCTTTCCCGTTGGTGTCTCTGATGGGAAGTGTGGGTTAATTGTATCGATTCCTTATCATTGCCTTCACTTCTATTTTAGGACAGTTTTTGTTAAATTAAAGGGAATGGGAACGCCTGGCAGATTTTTCTGCCATTTTGCAAAGGCAGACAACTTTTGGAACTTCCTGTTCGCATTTCTGTAAGCCCTGTCCCACTTATTTCTGTGAGTATATTTTAAAATCGAGCCATCATGTAATAACAGCGATGACAGGACTCAGTATAATGGTGTAAAAACGTTTCTGTTCTGGAACTCGTTTAAGTCGTTTGTATTTCAATGCATATTAATTATCAGTCTGAGTGGATCGTATTCACGCATAATGGAAAAAAGAAGTGAAAGCAATGATCAGGAATCGATACAATGAACCCACAGCTCCCATCAGAGACACCAAAGGGAAAGAAGCACAAAGATGAAACAACAGACCTAATGGAAACACCAATAGCGGAAAGCCGAAAGGACAGTTACTTTCCCACAAAATGGCCAATAGGCTATCCAAAATTAAATAATATTTATAAGCATGACAAACACCCAAAGACAAACCATAACAAAAATAACCGCGACAGAAGAACCACCTTGGAACGGTCAGTGGAAACGAATTCCACTGGGGTGGGGGGTGGCTTAAATCGATTTTACGTGGCCACAATCCTCGCCCCTACTTCTGTCGCGATTTAGACAAATAATTTGTTCAGTCCGCATGAAGGCCTCCTAACTCATCAGTGCAACATCTCCGTGAAGAATAATTGTCAAGAAGACCAATACTACTGAATTATTGGGAAAGTCAGAAACCACAAATGCTCAATCTTTTCAAACGACCCTCGTATGCAAGCTTAGCAGAAAACAGATACTGTGGGTCTTTTGTGATAAATGTTGGTTAATCTGTGTCACATCTCCATCAAAACCTATATTTTGGTATTAATTAGAACTGCTTCAGCGAGGTGATTCTAATGAATAGTCAACTAGAAAAGATGGACAACAAGGAACACTAGAGCTGTCAGTGAACCTGACTAGGGCCCCGGCAGTACCATCAGAGGAGTTGGATTTTTTCAAAGGGCTATTACTCTTAGAGTATTGTAGTTAGAGTTACGTCGGTTGCCATGTGATTGTGTAATGATATTGTGACCATATATCTTAAGTTTGAAGTTGATGCATTTGACTGTTTGTAAGTTATGAATGAAAAACAAAAGGGTATTACTATATGGCAACTGTCAATAACTTCAGCTTCAGTTTGTAAACATGAAAAATGTTGATGGATAGACGGGCAGATGGACAGACTGACGGACGGACGGACAGACAGACGGACAGACAGGGCATTACTATAGGGTAACGGTCAGTAACTATAGGAAGTTTCATTTGAATATCTATAGCGGTTTTAAAATAAAGATGAAAAAAGACGAAAAAAACTGATTTTTTAAGTTATTCAAAGGGCCATAACTCTGAAAGTATTGAAACTACAGTTACGTTTTTTGTCATAAAATTGTGTAATGATAATGCGACCAAATATTTAAAGTTTGAAGTTGATAGATCTGACCGTTTGTAAGTTATTAAGAAAACAAAATGAAAAAGCGGATTTTTTTAGTTTTTCAAAGGGCCATAACTCTGAGAGTATTGAAGCTACAATTAGGTAACTTGCCATAAAATTGTGTAATGATGATGAAACCATATATTTAAAGTTTGAAGTGGATAGGTTTGACGGTTTGTAAGTTATTAAGAAAAAAACATGAAAAAGCTGATTTGTTTTAAGTTTTTCAAAGGGCCATAACTCTAAAAGTATTGAAGCTACAGTTAGGTAACTTGCCATAAAGTTGTGTAATGATGATGAGACCATATATTGAAAGTTTGAAGTTGATAGGTTTGACGGTTTGTAAGTTATTAAGAAAAAACATGAAAATTGTGGACATTTTTAAAGTTTTTCAAAGGGCCATAACTCTGAGAGTATTGTAGCTAGAGTTACCTAACTTGCCATGAAATTGTGTAATGATATTGTGACCTTATATTTAAAGTTTGAAGTTGATGCGTCCAACGGTTTTTAAGTTATTAAGAAAAAACATAAAAATGTGGATGGACAGACGGACTGACTGACGGACGGACGGACGGACGGATGGACGGAAAGACAGGGTGATTACTATAGGGCACCCGCAAATAAATTTGCGGGGCCTTAATTATCCAAACATTTTCACCTAATACCAACCTTATATCTCATTTTATCATTTGACGTCGCGTCTGAGAGTGTAATAACGCCAAATAATAAATCTGATAATCCACTATTGGATTAAATATAGAAATTAGTTAGATACGCTCCATAACGTTACGTATACAACGTCCTTAACGACGTCGCGTTTATTAATGGCGGAATATTGACATTTTTGTTCAAAAGTCGTGAATTAATTGCGTTTTAAATGTCATATAATAATGCCTCGCATTTTATCCCTTTTCCTCTACTCGTTAAATAAATTCAATAATACATGAACGCTCATGTAAGATCCTCTTAAAAGTGTAACTTGCTAAATGATGAAAGACCAAATAACAAGTAAAGACAGTTGAAGAATCTGCTCTACTATTTTCTTCCCTAAACCTTTACAATAAGAGCCGGCGCACGACAAAACCTACAAGAAGACATGTCCGCCCATCGAAGATACAGATCAGCCTGCGCATGCATATAGTCTAACCAGAGACTTCTCTTGCTGCATGAAGGGGCATTGAGCACATAGCTATCCTTAGAGTCTTCGTATGGCGCACATGTCTTATTGTAGTTTTTGTAATGCTCTGACTCATATGTGAATGACTTGTATAACAGTGCAATTAGTCCGAAAATTCCCAAGAATTTAGCAGATTTTATCATAAATCATATTATTGTTTCATAATTTCTGTTCGGAAATTTGCAAACAAGAGCAATTGTTCATTAATTCCTCAGATCCTATGTTTATTGCAGACTTTCAGATACCAATGTGTACATATGGTGACATACACTGGCAGCTCAGACTGGAATGGTGCAATACCTGCGCCCTCTTACCTAAAATATGTTACATTATTCTGAAGGGCATTTATCAATTAAACAAACAAATTTACATTATTTTTCAAATCAAGTTATGCAGTTTACTTTTCGTACGAAAATACCTCATAAAATCAATTTTAACTGCCATCACAACTGAATACACAAAAACAGTGAATCTTCAAATAACCCCTGTCTGGCGCTATGGAATTTCTAATACACAGATAGGTTTTCCAAAATGTCAGAAAATAACCATAGGATGAAAAACGTATAAAATATGTAAATAATAATAATAACAAGAGGGCCATGATGGCCCTGGATCGCTCACCTGACCCATATGATAGAGTAACAAGTGGGCCTCGGGGAGGGCCATTATTGATCCCAGGGCTACAATTTGCATAATGTTGAGGGAGGTCTAAAAAGGTGAAGCTTCATACCAAATATCAACAAAGCCTATAATTTGAACAATCTTGGCAAAGGTCCACTAGATGAAGCTACACACCAAATATCAAAGACCTGGGCCTTGGGGTTTCAGAGAAAAAGATTTTTTAAAGATATTCCCTACGTTAGCCTATGTAAAACCAAATGGCCCCGGGGCGGGGGCATTTTTGGCCTCAGGGCTATAACTTAAACAATCTTGATAGAGGTCCACTAGATTAAGCTTCACACCAAATATCAAAGACCTGGGCCTTGCTGTTTCAGAGAAGAAGATTTTCAAAGATTATCTCTATATATAAAACTATGCAAAACCAAAGGGCCCCGGGGCAGGGGCTATAATTTGAACAATCTTGGTACAGGTCCACTAGATGAAGCTCCATACCAAATATCAAAGACATGGGCCTTGTGGTTTCAGAGAAGAAGATTTTTAAAGATTTCCCTATATAAGTCTATGAAAAACCAAAGGGTCTCGAGGTAGGGGCATTTTTGGCCCCAGGGCTATAATTTGAATAATCTTGATAGAGGTCCACTAGATGAAATTTCACACCAAATATCAAAGACCTAGGCCTTGTGGTTTCACAGAAGATTTTTAAAGATATTCCCTATATAAGTCTATGTAAAACCAAAGGGCCCCCGAGACAGGGGTGTTTTTGGTCTCAGGGCTACAATTTGAACAATCTTGGTAGAAGTCCACTAGATGAAGCTTCAAACCAAATATCAAAGACCTAGGTCTTCTGGTTTCAGAGAAGAAGATTTTTCAAGATTTTCCCTATATATAAAGTAGAAGTAAAACAAAGATCAGGAATTGATACAATTAACTTACTCCACCCATAAAAGACACCAAAGGGAAAGAAATACAAACATTAAGCGACCAGACCATAATGGAAACCCAAACAAAGGAAGGCCATAAGGACAGTTACTTTCCCACAAAATGGCCATATGGTCATCCAAAACCAAAAGACACAAGTGATACACACAGTAAGTAACAAACAACAACATAAATAAATCGCCACAGAAGAGCCGCCTTGGAACGGTCAGTGGAAGATTTCCACTGGGGGGCTTAAATCGATTTTACGTGGCCACAATCCTCGCCCTTACTTCCGTCGCGATGTATGTAATACGAAAGGGCCAAAGTGGGGGCATTTTTGGCCCCAGGGCTATAATTTGAACAATCTTGGTAGGGGTCCACAAGATTAAGCTTCATACCAAATATCAAAGACCTAGGCCTTGTGGTTTCAGAGAAAAAGATTTTTCAAGATTTTCCCTAAATAAGTCTATGTAAACCCAAAGGGCCCTGGAGCGGGAGCATTTTTGGCCCCAGGGCTATAATTTGAACAATCTTAGTAGGGGTCCACTAGGTGAAGCTTCATACCAAATATCAAAGACCTGGGCATTGTGGTTTCAGAGAAGAAGATTTTTAAAGATTTTCCCTATAGAAGCCATGTAAAACCAAAGGACCCCAGAGCGGGGGCATTTCTGGCCCCAGCACTATAATTTGAACAATCTTGGTAGGGGTCCACTAGGTGAAGCTTCATACTAAATATCAAAGACCTGGGGCTTGCGGTTTCAGAGATTTTTAAAGATTTTCCTTATATAGGCCTATGTTTTGTTTTGTTTGTTTGATTTGAGGTTTAACGTCCCCGTCAACACTGTAAAGGTCATTTTGGAGACGCTGCTTCCAATTTTGTGGGACTTTTACCCGACATTGAGATGAAATGACATCTCAAGCCCTATCGCCCAATGAAACTAATAGGGTTTATTAGCATGGACGGTCCGGCTCGCACCGCGGTTCCTGGACAGGCTTAGATCCTCTAAGAGGTTTACCAGTACTAGAGTGTGGACCGGATTCAGCTCTGCGTGGAAGCATCATGCAACCCATATATTTCTTCAAGCCCCTATGGGCGGGGGCTGTTAGTAAAACCAAAAGGCCCAGTGGGGGGGGGGGGGTGGGGGGTGGGGGGGCTGGACCTTGTGGGGTGAAGCTTCATACCAAATATCAAAGACATGGGCCTTACAGTTTCAGGGAAGAAAATTTTTAAAGATTTTCCCTATATAAGCCCATGTAAAACCAAAGGGCCCCGGAGTGGGGGCATATTTGACCCCAGCACTATAATTTGAACAATCTTGGTAGGGGTCCACTAGATGAAGCTTCATACCAAATATCAAAGACCTGGGCCTTGCGGTTTCAGAGAAGAAGATTTTTAAAGATTTTCCCTATATAAGCACATGTAAAACCAAAGGGCCCCGGAGCGGGGGCATTTTTGGCCCAAGGGCTATAATTTGAAAATCTTTGTAGGGGTCCACTAGATGAAGCTTCATACCAAATATCAAAGACCTAGGCCTTGCGGTTTCAGAGAAGAAAATTTTTAAAGATTTTCCCTATATAAGCCCATGTAAAACCAAAGGGCCCCGGGGCGGGGTCATTTTTGGCCCCAGCACTATAATTTGAACAATCTTGGTAGGGGTCCCCTAGATGAAGCTTCATACCAAATAACAAAGACCTGGGCCTTACGGTTTCAGAGAAGAAGATTTTTAAAGCTCTTGCCTATATAAGCCCATGCAAAACCAAAGGGCCCCGGAGCGGGGGCATTTTTGGCCCCAGCACTATAATTTGAACAATCTTGGTAGGGGTCCACTAGATGAAGCTTCATACCAAATATCAAAGACCTGGGCCTTGTGGTTTCAGAGAAGAAGATTTTTAAAGATTTTCCCTATATAAGCCCATGTAAAACCAAAGGGCCCCGGAGCGGGGGCATTTTTGGCCCCAGCACTACAATTTGAACATTCTTGGTAGGGGTCCACTAGATGAAGCTTCATACCAAATATCAAAGACCTGGGCCTTATGGTTTCAGAGAAGAAGATTTTTAAAGATTTTCCCTATATAAGCCCATGTAAAACCAAAGGGCCCCGGAGCGGGGGCATTTTTGGTCCCAGCACTATAATTTGAACAATCTTGGTAGGGGTCCACTAGATGAAGCTTCATACCAAATATCAAAGACCTGGGCCTTGTGGTTTCAGGGAAGAAGATTTTTTAAGTTTTTGGTGAAAAAAATCTATTTTTGGCTCCTATGACCTAGATGTGCAACGGACCGGAACCATTTGAACAACTTTGAAAGGGGACCACCTAAGGATCATTCCTGTGAAGTTTGGTCAAAATCCGATCAGTGGTTTAGGAGGAGATGTCGTTTAAAGAAATTGTTTACAGACGGACGCACGGACGCACGCACGGACGACGGACGAAAAGTGATCCCAAAAGCTCACCTCGCCACTACGTGACGGTGAGCTAATAAAATAATAACAAGACACATTACAATGGTCACATGAAAGCCAAAAAAAAAAAAAAAAAAAAAAGAGGTCCGATTTAACACTTGAAGTGGGCAGTGCAACAAGGGACCTAAATCTACTTTGATAACCATGACACCATGCTAAAAACCCAATTCCTCATCGTTTTAGCTTCCTTTGACCACAGAATTGCTGCAGAAATTCCAAATAATCAGGTTTAAACGAATAACACAAAAGGTCTAACTCCATTTTGGAGGTTTTTGTAACACAGGACCCATTCCATGCATTCATTATTCGAGTTTATTTCAAAGTTTCATTATCTACCAAAATCAGTTTTCATCCTTTAAGCTGAAATGAGCAATATTTTATACGAAACCATTCATTTCCAGCCCGATAGAGTCATTTCAGTAATTTTAACATGGACTGAATTTTGAAGATGGAGTTAGGACCTTTGTGTAATTAAAACCGATGCAAATCTACGAAAATTATGCGTAATGAATGGCACATTCACAGTTGCACTATTTTTCTCTTAAGATATAATCTTTGCGCACGTAATCATCAACTATGCTATCTCTGATGTACTGTCATACACTTTCTATATGCCATTTTCAGATTCATGAAATTTAGAGTTGGTCCTTTGTTGCACAGACAACACCGCAGAAATCAATATGTTTCCACTTTTATCAGTAAAATTATCACAGCATCTCTTAAATTCAACATTTCCCAAAGTACCTTGTCACTGTATGAAAGAGAAATCAACTTATTTTCGCAAAAAAATGTGTTTTTCGCATTTTTCTCGAAATAATGAAAACTGGACTTAGGCCCCTTGTTGCACTGGCCCCTTCAATTTTGGAAAAGGGTCATCTAAGGCAACTGTCCGTGAAACTATTTCAAACTCTGGCTTTTTGCCTAGAAGTGGGGTCACCAAAGTAACATTTCCTTGAAATTATTTTGAAATCGGTCATTAAGCCTAGGAGAAAGCGAGGATGTCCTTTCGATGCTGTTTCTATTTTAAGGTTTGATGGCAGGTTCCCTTGTGTGGCTTATATTATTTTATTTTGGATAGCCTATTGGCCATTTTGTGGGAAAGTAACTTTCCTTTTAGCTTTCCGCTATTGATGTTTCCACTAGGGTCTGTTGTTTCATGTTGGTGTTTCTTTCCCTTTGGTGTCTCTGATGGGAGCTGTGGGTTAATTGTATCGATTCCTGATCATTGCCTCCACTTCTATTTTGTTAAGGGGAGCGGAAGAATTTTAGCAATGTTGGATAAGGCTCACTATAGGAACATTTCTGTAAAATTATTTTTAAATCGGACCATTAGCCTTGGAGGAAATGCCATTTAAACGTTTGTCTATTTTTAGTTCTGCCGGCATTTTTGTTCAGCCGAACGTAGCATTTTTAACCATTTTGGTAAAGGGTCATTCGGGAAACATTTTTGTGAAATTAGTTTGAAATCGGGCAATTCGCCTAGGAGCAGTTGTCGTTTGAAAGTTTTTTTTTTATTTTAACTCTGTCTGCCATTTTTATACCCCCGCAAACGAAGTTTGAAGGGGGTATATAGGAGTCAGCTTGTCGTCTGTCGTCGTCGGTCCGTTACAAAAACTTTAACATTGCTCATAACTTCCTTATTCTTTAACCGATTTCTTTAATATTCACACACCACACACCTTGCCACTAGTACTTAAGATTGATATACACAAACCTGACCTTGACCTTTACGTTGACCTTCCTCAAGGTCAAATACTTGTAAAAATTTGTCTGACAACGCATGCGGGGGTATAATTGGCGCCCGTTAGGCGGCAGCTCTAGTATTTAGCAAAACCGGAACTTCTTTAGCAATTTGGGGTAACGGCTTTAACAGAAACATTCTACGGAATTATTTTGTAACTGGCACAGTGGGTTCGAAAGTGTATTATTTGACTAATTGTTGACGGACACACAGATGAACGACGCACACATATCGAACAAAATGAGCTAAATACAATAGCTCAGCTTGAGCACTTTGTGCTCAGGTGAGCTAAAATGCTGGTCTAACAAACAGAAAAGATTTACCAGTTGTGATTGCCGTTTGCCATCTGTGGACTCCTGGCCACAAGCTATAGCTTTTGATTCCGCGGTTGTTACCTCCTGAAAGATAAAACGTTGAATTTTTTGGCCTTGAATACTGCCACACATTTCTGTTTAAGCCACTGATCTAAGATCTAAAACAAAATCCATACAGAAACTAGAACTCTTCCATGAATTCATATCGCCACTTGCAATGGATCAGTGATTCCATTGTAAATTTTCGAAAATATCTTAGGGTCACCGACAAAGCCTAATTGGCCGAAACCAGCTAATCTGGCCCAGAAAAATCGTGTACACACCATGGTTTTCAGTTCTGTGTTGTAGTTCTTGTTTCAAAAGGATTACTCATGTTTTTCAGAACGTTTATAGGCCATGCATTTTTGTGACTTTAACCACTGGCATACTGGCTCAATAAAGTTTTTGTTTGTACCATAAGGGCCCCGTCAAGCGATTTTGGTACTTATCGCCTATGCGAGCAGCGAAGGTTCAGGCGAGCATGCGCATCCGCGCAGTCTCGCCAGAACCTTCACTGCTCACTCATACAAGCAGTGAATCAAGAGGAACCTTCAGACAGAATGCCATATCCCTGGCCCCTCTGAATGGCTGGGCATGCGCAGTTAAAATTTGTCATGACGGAATGCTCGAAGACACAAATTCAAAATACCTAAATATTACCATCACCCATAAAGCAAGGTAAGAAGCAATATCCAGGTCTAATTGTTTGACACTGACTTCAGACACTGTCCCGAAATCCATAGTTCTTCCTTGAGTCAATGTCTTATTTTCATAATATGAGCCCCGCCAAGCGAATTTGTGTCTTCGAGCATTCCGTCATGACAAATTTTAACTGCGCATGCCCAGTCATTCAGCGGGGCCAGGGATATGGCTTTCTGTCTGAAGGTTCCTCTTGATTCACTGCTTGTATGAGCGAGCAGCGAAGGTTCTGGCGAGACTGCGCGGATGCGCATGCTTGCCTGAACCTTCGCTGCTCGCATAGGCGATAAGTACGAAAATCGCTTGACGGGGTCCATATTAAAAGGAACAAAGAACGAGTCTAGAAATTTTTTTTTTGTACAATAACTATCAATATGAGATCTTAGAAACCTACATGCAAAGCTTATTGATAAAATGTACAAATCTGTGATCTTGAATTTTCGATAATGAGCAGAGGGGTTGTTTGATTTGTTTGATTGAAGGTTAAACGACCCCATCAACAGTATTTAGGTCATTTTGGAAACGTTGCTTCCAATTTTGTGGGACTTTTACCCGACATTGGGATGAAATGGTATCTCAATCCCTGCCGCCCAATGAAACTAATAGGATGTACAGGCACGGACGGTTCGACTCGCACCGCTTTGCCTGGGCAGGCTTAGACCTTCTAAGCGGTTTACCAGTACTCATGTGCGGTCGGTTTCAGCTCTGCTTGGAAGAACCATGCAGCCCGATCTATTTCTCCAAGCCCCGTTGGGCGGGGCAACCATGAGCAGAGGTTGAGTTTGAGAAATATAGGACCAAAACAGCCTTAAAGATACTGTTATTGGCGGGCCTCCGTGGCCTAATGGATAAGAGCGCTGACTCTTAGTCATTAGGTCTCTCACCGCCGTGGGTTCGAGCCTCGCTCGGGTCACGTGTGAGACGCCAAGTTCTGCAACGGAAGGTCAGGTGGTTTTTCTCCGGGTACTCCGGTTTTCGCCCACCTATGATTAACGATCGGCTCGATATGAGTGAAATAATCTTGAAAGGGCCGTAAAACCCAAACCAAAAAAAAACTGTTATTGGCAGGTCAGGGATGTTCTGAATAAACTGAGGGAACAGTATACCTATTATCATGCTCAGTGTAACATTAATTCTATCTTAGTTAGGGGTTCGAAAATATCAGATATGATATGAAATAAAAACGTTTACCCAAAACTTAACAATTTTACGGACGTAGGCGCCGACGTTAGACCAATTAACGCAGCCTTCACTTTTGTACAGTTGAGTACACAGACGTCCCAATGTGGCCATAGCTTTAACCGACTGATCCCAAAATAAACCAGGATTTCCTTGGTCAAGATCACTACAAAGAGCCCCTAACTTTACATAAACTGTCCCCGTGTGACCTTCTACCTTTGACATAATGATCAAAAAACGAATGGGGATTGTATTTGGGGCTGCTTAATCACATCTTCTGAGAACTACAATTAATGGAAAATAGTAATAAAGGCGATGATCCGGAATCGATGCAAATACCTAACACCTCCAATCAAAGACCCAGCACTAAAAATTTCACCGTAAGTAAAACATCACAAACCGATATCCAAAGGGACTGTTACAATACAAAATGGTCAAATGTCTATCCTAAACAACAGAATTGACAATAGCAGCAGCACACGCACACATAAACAAAAATGCAAACTTTGTCTTGGAACGGTCAGTAAAACAGTTTAAGGGGGGGGG